>JAAGNO010029104.1:0-12709 GCA_033439905.1 Ceryle rudis
GACCAGTTTTGTTTGCCCTTAGACTCAGTACTACTCGGCTCTGCGAATGGCCCCATTTATTTCACACACACCTTGTGGGCATCCCAATTGTGCCTTCACACCCTCCCGATTAACATTTTAGTCAGTGGAAGTGAAATGTGCCAGAACCCAGCTCAGAGAAAGTAGAGAAAACACGATTCAATACGATTGCTGCTGATGTTATTTCTCCCCAAATTAAACTTGATACCATCCTCATTAAACATGGCCAAGAATTGAAACTACTGAGCAGCTCCACTTTTTTTATTATTATTATTTATTATTATCATTATTATTTTTATTTGTAGTGGGGTTTGTGGCCCAGTGGTGCTCGGAAATATGTCAAGGGTGGTGATTTATGTACCTCCCTACCCAACCTTTTGTACATGGAGCATCAGGTGTACATATATCCTCACCAGTCTGGAGGTCCTTCGCTGTTGCTGTTTGGTGTTAGCACCAGCAGTGTGCCCGCTCAGCGTGCGGCTGGCAGTGTCCTGACCGCAGAGGCTGGGACAGGTACACTCGGCTGCCCTCAGCTGTCCCGTTCATAGGACTGAAAAGCAGAGCATACAACTGTTTAACAGCCTCTCTTTTTTTTTTAATTTTTTTTCTCCTTTGTAAAGGTTGCCTTTTCTTAATAAGGACATGGCTTTAACAACTGAAACAAGAATTAATGAAGGTAGGAGAGATTATTTTTTGATGTGTTTTTTCTTCTATGAACTGTTGCTGTGGATGGTGCCTGAATCCATGTTATTTAAACTTAAGTGAGAACAACATTCTTATGTTATTCCTAAGAATGAACTTCATTCTTATGAACTCTGTGTACTCTCTTACTATATCCTTAGTTTTACCTTGCATTTTAGAATAATATTGAGCATGTTTTTAATATGTTAGAAATACACTAACTGTTAATTTCTACATTCTTCCTATGTACTGTAGCTGAGAATGCTTGGCTTGGGGAGTGTTTGAACTACGTATAGGGGTATCCTTTTTGTTTAGATACGTGTATTGGGTTTGAGCAGAATAAAATAAATGGAATCTAAACACGTAATACTCCATATAAATGGAATCTGTACACAAATTTGCTGTATGTAACTATAGTTGCATATAGTATCTTAAAAATCCCACCTTTAATATTGTTTATATATCCATTCTTACCTAATGTGTGAATTTTGGGTAGAGAAGTACACTATTTTAAGTGTATTATTAAAATAGCTTAAATGTAAATGTGTGTGCACTCATTTAAAGCCTTAAAATCTTCTTTAATACTCCCTTAGAGCAGGTTGTTTAAGCAAGCAAGTTGTAGTTATTAAGAAGTTTTATTGGTACCTCCTTGGCATTTTTATATATTCCTTTGATGTGTATCCTGTACATTTTATTCAAGCACTATAGAGACTTCCTATTCTTTAAGTGGCATAAGGTGTTCTAATAATTCTTCCAGATTTTTGTTTGTCTTTTTGTCAATTTGAAGACCTGAGTGGACTACTATTTTTTATCAGCCTACTCTGAGTTAATATAAATCGACAGTCCACTGAAATCTGCAGAAACTTTTCCTGTGGCTGTGATTTCCTGATGCTGAACCTTCTGTAGCTGCTCAATAGTTATGTCTAAGGAAAGACGCATCATCCCGTTTTGAACTTTGTTTGCAAATCCCATTTTAAGCTCTGGTTGTCCACTGGAATTAAAATCTGTCAACATGCAACATACATATTTTAAGCTATATTTACTTATTTGATTCATTGTTCAGTTTGTGGCATGGGGACTTGTCTGACATCTGGGGTGGGGTTTTCAACAGATATATATATTTTTAGCATTCTGCCTGCATCATTTTATATTCAGTAAGTTGGAATTAGTAATTATTCATATTTTTCTGCATACTTGTATAGTAGCTGTTTGGTGATAAGATACAGAACTGAAAAATTAATTTAATGGGTATTTTATTAATGTCAGTAACGACACATTAGTTTTGAAACCAAACTTTAAAGGTCCAACTTTAAGGGTTCGTATCTTTTTTTTTTTTTTCTTTTTCTCATAGAGATAAGTTCTTCCTTTGCATCATCATTAAAGAAAGTATTTCCTATAGGAGTACAAATTTTTTTTAGTCAAATGGATCAGGCATCTTACCAACAGTGCAGTTGTTAGTTTAAAAAATGAAACAGTTGATCTCCAATATGAACTCAGGGAGGATTTCAGAGCACTAAGACACATTTCCCCCCCTAGATGGTTTTATTAATTTGTGACATCTCCTCTATTGTAGTTTCAAAATCCAGTTGGACTGTTCAACCACTGAAGTCCATTGCCTGTCAGAAGCTTTGATACAAGTACTTCAATTACTGAGCTATGTAGAAATTAATGGAGTTACAGAAAATTATGTAGAAATTCAGGCAATCAAAACTTCCTTTAATTACTGTATTTTTCTTCTCTCTTTTTTTTTTTTTCCCCCCCTAGGAGGTCTCTCTCCAGAAATCTGTTTTCTACATAAATTTCATGATCACACATACAGTCAGAAGGAAGAACAGGTAAATCCAGTAGGTATAGAAATGATACGTCTCCTGCTACTCATATCTAACTATTAATTATTAATAAACTCACAGACCTTTCCATTCTTTATGTGCAAAAGTGCCTTGTAGCTTGCAGCTGAAATGAATTGTATGGCAAGACAGATGTCAAGGCATGTAGCACATCTGCTCTAGGAATCTATCAGTCTCTTTCCCGGTATTTCATGAGCATATACCCTTTCCAATTTCAGGAACAAGCCCATGACAAAGATGAAGTAGTGCCCCCATGCGGCACAGAGTTTTTCGTGTGTTCCCTTCAGGAGCTCAACTGTAACCAGCTGCATTAACCAAGCCAGAATAGACCCTCGGTTAGCCACTGTGAGATTAGCTGTGGTCCAACAATTGTACAATTGTTTCCTTAAAAAAGAAAAAGGTAATAACTTGAAATGCAGAATAAGATATCTGCTGGTGTGATGATGGGGTAGTTATTCTACTCTATGGATAATTCTGCATTCCCTCATCTACTAATTACTCTACCTTTTAATATATTTGGCACAGTTGGCAGGTAACCCACAAACTTCTGTTCAGGTGAGCAGTCTGCTTTCCACCTGCGTATGACGCACTCAGGAAACAATTAGAAACAAGTAGAAAAAGGTTTCTACTCTTTAATTGAGATTGTTTTAAAACCTATGACTGTTACACTACCTTATAGCACTGTGAATTCCAGTGGCTTAAATGGTTACCACTGGTAACCATTTGAGCCACACCACCCAAGTTACAGAGGGCATTGGCTGGGTCTGGGAGAGTGAAGAATCCCTCAGGGTAGGAGCAGGTCAGGTCTGGGAACACCTAGAGAAGCTGAAGGTGCAAAAGTCCATGGGACATTATGAGATACATCCATGGGTCCTGAAGGAACTGACAGCTGAAGCTGCTAGGCCACTAGCCATCATATTTGAGAAGTCATGGCAGTCTGACGAAGTTCCCACAGATTGGAAAAGGGGAAATATAACCCCCAGTTTTAAAAAGGAAGATAAAGAAAACCCACAAAACTACAGACCAGTCAGCCTCACCTCTGGGCCAGGTAAAATCATGAAGCAGATCCTCCTGGTACCTGTACTAAGGCACAAGAAAAATATTGAGGTGAACAGTGACATCCAACACAGCTTCACTAAGGGCAAATCATGCCTGACTAATTTTGTGGCCTTCTACGACAGAACTCTGGTTAGCATACGAAGAGCAACTGATGTAATCTATCTGGACTTCTGCAAAGCATTTGACACTGTTCCACATGACATCCTGGTCTCTAAGATGGAGAGACATGGACTTGATGTAGAGACCACTGGTTTGATAAGAAACTGGCTAGAAGGTCGCATTGAAAGAGTTGTGGTCAATGGCATGATGTCCGGGTGGAGACCAGTGACAAGTGGAGTTCCTCAGGGATCTTTTTAGGGTCCAGTGCTGTTCAACATCTTTGTCAGCGACATGGACAATGGCATCGAGCGCACCCTCAGCAAGTTTGCTGACAACACCAAGCTGTGTGGTGCCGTGGACTCACTGGAGGGAAGGGATGCCATCCAGAGGGACCTTGACAGGCTTGAGAAATGGGCCAATGCAAACTGCATGAGCTTCAACAAGTCAAAATGCAAGGTCCAGCACCTGGGCTGGGCCAATCCCAGGCACAATTACAGACTGGGTACAGAGTGGGTTGAGAGTAGCACTGAAGAGAAGGACTTGGCGGTGTTGATAGATTGGAAGCTCAACATGAGCTGTCAGTGCACTCATGTGGCTCAGAAGGCCAACCATATCCTAGGATGCATCGAGTGTGGCCAGCAGATCAAGAATGGTGATTCTCCCTCATTACTCTGCTCTTGTGAGAACCCATCTCAAATACTGAGTCCAGTTCTGGTGTCCCCACCATAAGAGGGACATAGATCTGTTGCAACAAGTCGAGAGGAGGGCCACAAAGATGATCCAGTGTCTGGAGCACCTCTGCTGTGTGGATAGGCTTGGATTGTTCAGCCTGGGGAAGAGAAGACTTCAGCGGAACCTTATAACTGCCTTCCAGTACCTGAAGGCTACCCATGAGAAGGGTGGAGAAGTACTCTTCACAAGAGTGTGCAGCAATAGGAAGACAAGAAATGCTTTTAAACTAAGAGAAAATAGGTTTAGATTGGATATGAGGAGAAAGTTCTTCAGTACGAGGGTGGTGAGACTCTGGAATAGATTGACCAGAGGATGCCTCCCTGGAAGTGTTCAGGTCCAGGTTGGATGAGGCCTTGAGCAACCTAGTCCAGTTGAGAGACATCCCTGCCCATGTCCAGGAGGTTGGATTAGATGATCTCTTAAGGTCCCGCCAGCCAAAGCCATTCTATGATTTTGTGATAATATGATGATGATTCTCCAGTCCAAAGACCACTGTCTACGTATTCTTATTCCATTGAAGAAGCATTTTTAAAAGAACCAAATTGCTTCCTAGATGAAAACAGCTACCTGGAGAAAAGACACTCCTTCTACTAAAGTGAATGTTTTACAGACCATTACAGAATTGCAGATAGTTTTGTCTCAATTCACAATGTGGGAAACAGTGAACAAACCTGAAAATATGCTGTTATTTCAGAGGCTTTTCTCCACAAGTTTATTTTGCTGCTTGCGTGTCCCAGGATTGTTTCAACTGAAGTTTATCACAGTTTTTTCATGACAGAGGGGATGAGAGAAGTGTCCATTTACTCTCTCCCTTTCTCCTCTGGGAGCTGATCTGAGTATCTGCTGCCTAACCTGTCTTTGACTTCTTGGCTGTCACCAGAGTAGTCAGTCTGCAATCCCAGTATGTGATTCTTCAAGTCTAAGGATAAATCTCTTGTCCACAAAAGGTGAAGTCAGAAAATAAAAAAACCCCAGTGCTTTTTACCAAATAATTTGCCTAACTTTATTTTGGTTTGTGGGACCTATATATCATGCCACTGACAGCTTAGTGAAGCACTGTCATCCTTGATACTTGCATGTGTAGACTGCTGCAGGGTGGTTCTTCAGTCACTCTAAGAGCCAACATGGAGCATGATAACCTAGAGCCTTTCCTTCTACTGCATTCTCAGAAATGATCTTGTGTGAATACAATGCCTTGTGATATGTGGGTCATGCAGCCCATAGTAGCTGTGAATTTTTTCAAGAAATGTGACTTTAGTTCTGGTTGTTCCAGAGTATTGGCTTTCTTTGTACTTCGTGTGGGTTGGGGGACGCTTGGGCTAAGCAGTCCTATCTGATTCTATCATGGAAGAGATTGTGAGTTAGACTTTTCTTCCACCAGGGATACAGTAGAAATGCAGACAGATACTGTAGCATTCATGTTCTTTTCAACTGGCGTGTCAGGTTGTTTCCATTATCTATTAACACCTTATTCCACGCCTTGTTCAGGCAGGCCTCATGATTGTGATTTTGTGCTTTCACCTTTTTCAGACTTTCTTTTTTCTTGCCCAGTTTAGTGAAGGGCACCAAAAGTTGTTAGGTGGCATTACCAGCTTTTAAGCATTAGTCTGGTTTTGGAACATAACCAGCATCCCCTCAGATAAGCTAGCTGTGTAAGTGCTTAAATGAGAAGAAGCAGTTGATTTTTGCAGGAATTTCCTTACTGAAAGCAGGAGAGCAGGACAAAAGGTACACTCAGTACTTGCAGTCAGTGGCTACAGATACTATTTGTGTAACTGTTATGGTTTGAGAAGACCTCTCAACCAATCAGAAATACAGTGATTTTTCTTAGAAGCTAATTTTTTAGCTCACAAAATAACTTCTCTTGAGAGAGAATCTTATTTCATTCAGCTTTAAGCATCTGTCTGAGCAATGTTGGGCAGTTGTAGAGGTTTAGTAGTTCTGCTCTTCTAGTGGTTTCGCTTGGTCTCTCGATGGTGTTTTCTGTAAATACCCATGCTCATTCATACAATGGGTGTATTTAGCAGAGTCGGTAACTTTCTGTCTAACTATTTAATTGACATATTTTGGAACTATATCACTCAATAATTGTTGCGCAGACTGTTTCTAAAGAGTCTGTTCAGTTCCAAGGAGCCAGTCCTTCCTACTGGGCAATCTCCACCTGTTGGTCTTCAGGTCATTGCTGAAATGGTTGTTCTTACTGTGTTGCCAATACCTTGTGCAAGCCAGATAAGTCATCACTTGGTGTCCACACCAAGATGTCCTTTCCCTGGGATTTCTTAGTGCTGTGAAAGTTTACCACTGTATGTCAAGGATTTGTTTAAAATTGCAGCCAACGTGCTCACAGTCCACTAGTCATCCCCAGTCTTCGTCTCAGCTGGAAAAGAGGCGTTCTGCAGTTCACTTGCCTATCTTAATAATTTCTAGTTTTCCTTACCCTTTATATAAAGGCTTCTTTTGCCATGCTAGAGGCTATCTCTTCCTTAATTACAGTCAGAGGCACAAAAAGCGGATCCGAGCTCCTTTTACTAAAGAGAATTTTGAATTCAGCTCCTGCTCTGACAGTAGCTGTCATTACCCATGTGCCCTTTCCTGTGTCTGCATGTGGCAACCCTGCCACGTAGAGCTTGCTGACCTACAGGTCTTGTCAGATGAGTTCCTTAATTCCACCTTTTCCATGAATATTGAGAGTCGTATACTAAACTCCACAGTCTCCAGAGAAGCACCCTGTTTTGTTTAATCAAAATAGGGAATTGTTACCAAAAAAAAAAAGATTAAAACTGGGAATTGAAATAAAAAACCTTGTGTTTTGGTCTTTTAATGTATAAAACACCTGAAGTTTAAAGCAATCATATCTTATTTGCATAGGTATGTTTTCCTTCTAAGTTAGTGCTTGTCTCACAGTCTTGATTTCTTTTCAACATTTTCCTCAAACAGCACACACACACACACAAAAATCATGTGCAATGGCTTTTTTTATATTATTAGTAATGTATATAAAGACTGGATCTAAAAACTCAAGTTTCCCAACTCAGTTACAGAAGGGAGAAGATAAGCATGTAGTAGAGCTGAAAAATAAAGTGCTTTGTTTACTAACTTGATTTTTTTTTTTCCCATTCAGATACCTCAAGTGGCATATGCATCTGACCAGTCTCAGTCTCTACTGCAGTGAGTATAATACATCACACAGGAGTTAGAGTCAGGCATACTGCGATTATACAGTTCTGTCATACCTCCATTTTTATGTTGTTTTATTCTCAGTGTTTGATTGTGAAGCAGTTTCCTTCTTTGCTTAGTGAAAGGTGGATATTTATCTCAGAAGCAATTTTGTGTCCAATATGGGTGGAACCATACCTGTATTTGGTTTAATTACTGACTCTAATGGTATAAGGGCATAAGTGACAGGAATGACAGTAAACTACTCAAGGAAAAACAGTAAAATAAACAAAACTAGTAATAAAAAATATTAGACCTTTTATTCTTAGAAGCTATGAAAGGATTTCAGTGGAAGATGGATTTGTCACGGTCAGACAGACAGAAGTAATAAAAAGTAGGAACAGCCATTTTTTTAACTGAGAATGAATGTACAGACATAGCTAGCTTCACTTAGGAAATGTGGAAGTCTTTTAAGTTGCTGCATGTCCTTATGAAGAGAAGTATGCTTCTAAAATAACTGCAGTTGTTTCCACAAATAATCTTAAGTATAAAACTACATAAATAAATTCAAGGTACTGTAGAAATTTTCTTAAAATGAACAGGTTACAGGTCTTTCTGAATAAGAACTTTTTATTATATTATTTAATTCTAGGGATTGGATAAACTGTCCATCACTTACTGAAAATATTTCTAACCCTGGTGTTTCAGTAAATGCTGGAGTAGAGGGACAGCAAAATAAATCTGTAGGTATGTTTTCTTTTGTACAAAACTCTCTAGCTGTTGCAAAATCGTTTGAGAAGCTGAAGGTGAGTATCCATGTAGGTTTGTTTAGACACTTACGTGGCCTTTAAAACAGTTGTTTAGTTTTCATAGTTGTCTGTCATTACAAGTTATGTTTTTGTAAGTATTTTGTTAGGATTGTTTGAAGAAATAACTGCTTTCCCAGGTCAGTGGTGTATTTCCATCTTAAAATTATTTTATTGCTGTGGAATTTTCTGACATTAGTACACACATGCCTCTGTACTCTGAGCAGTGCAGGACTGACCCATTTGTTTTGCTGTGTCTCTGAGCTATTTTTTGCTAATTCAGTAGAAAACCATTCACTTTATTTCTGATTAGGAAATTCCCAGGGAGTCACATGAGTGTTGAAACATGCTGATGGGAGCATGGAGGGGTGGGAAGGGATCATCCTTTTTCAAAGGCAGTAAATTATTGTATTGTTTTAGCTGTATTGTCTAATTGCACTGTAATTACAGAGGGCAGGGGATAGGTCTCATCCTGTGGAAGGGGTGGCAATTCCATCTGCTGATAGGCTTTGGAAACACAGGCCCCTAAACCACAGGGAAGAATATGACAAAATAGCCCTAACAGAGTCTATAGTCAATTCCACTTAGGGAAGGAACGTGACTGTAGTAATTTTTAAGAATGTTTGAAGCTTTAGCCTTAATCAGGAAGTGAGGTGGTTTTATTAGAGATGATGGGAACTTTCAGAAGTGGAATTCAGTGATAGTGCAACAAAATATTTGTTTACTTTCCTAAATTTAGATATCAAACTGAATGAATTTCAGAAAGATGCAGAAGAAAAGGTTAGTGTATTTTTTACAACTGTATATATTTTATGTATACATTTAGATATCATTTAATTGTATAAATAATATAGAATATAATTTAATTCACTTAGCATTAGAGAACATTATTCTGAAAAATACCTGGTTCTTTCATTTTAGAAAGCAGGCACATAGCTGTTGAAACTGATGCTGAGCGTAGGTGAAATCAGCTTAAGTGTCACCCTTTATTTGCTGCTCTTTGTGTAGGAGCTGCAGTTATTAAGCTTGCAGGGCACAAGGGTAGAAGCATAACAGTAACAGTGAAATAGGAGACAGATGACCTTGACACAGTTCTTCTGCCCTTTCTGTTTTACTGTGTGTGAGCTTTATTAAAATCATGTTAACCAGTGGTTAAAGGATTCTTGCACTGCCCAGTGTCGCCACTTGCTGGCAGCAAGAGTCTAAAAATAAACTGAAAGAGGTTATCCCAAGATCCAGTATTACTAAGCAACAGCACTGTTACATAGAAATGTTATACAGAAAAAATACGTTTTAGGTCTGCTGGTGCATCTGTTTTTCTTATGCAGAAGCATTTGAAATGGGGGTAGCTATTAGTTGGTATAAAAATGGGTGCACCTGTTGAAAGAGGCTCAAAGTGATTAAAGAAACAGTAGCAGTATTACTTTTCCAAGAACAGTCACAGTTTTGTGGTTCTGTGCTCAGTGTGGAAACTCAAATGGGCAGCCTCCAAACATACTCCTGAGGTTTTGAACTGAACCTGGTGAGGCAAAAATGCTTCATACCTGTGTGGGATCAACATAAACACATAATCAAAACTCATATATTGTGTTTTACTAACTATGCTTTTTATGCTATTGTGAATATGTTCGCTTTCATTATTTCTGGGTGACAGAAATTTTTAATGCCTTTCATTTAAAGCCCTTTAACAGCCTCAGGTCTTGGGAAATGAAATAATATATTTGACTTTATAGCAGTTTTAGTTTCTCTTACTCTGGATTTTCACTGCTAGGGAAGCCAACAGCTGAAGAGCTCTTAATTTCAGATCTGAGACTGCAGTCTAACCCTTCGTAAGGAATTGTTTGAGTTCTTAGGGAAGGCTTTGAGTCTTGTAGCTTATGCAAAATTTGAAATAAATTGTTTGCATATATATATGGGTGACTTCTAAAGTGAATGTTAATTACATGCTTGTTAGAAAGAGTTGTTCCATTCTTTTTTGACTTTTTTTTTTTAATGTTTAGATATCACAGAAATTAAATAATGAAGATGTCTTTCCAGAAATAAGCCTCTGTCTAGATGCTCTTCTGGAGGATGTAATAGTGGTCCCAAAGGAGCAGACACCGCAAGATACATTTCCGCATATTTTAGAAGATTGCCAGAGAACCTGCATGACCATTATTCACACAGATAACAGAGTGAAAGAACATTCCCTTAATAATGATACAGATCTTTCACTGAAATCCCCAGGGAAGATTTTCATGGAAACATTCACTGAATGCCATATAGAGAATGGTAAATTTGAAAAGAGTGAGTTGTTGAGATCCTTCAGTGATTCTGAGAGTCTTAAAATGAGAAACCTTTTTCCTGACAAATTGGAGTGTCAGGGTCATGCTTTTTCCATTGAGCCATCAGCAGATGAGAGCAGTGATGCCCTGCCAGTATCACCTGTGACAGCTCCAAATGCCTTGTCAGGATCTGAAGCACAGCCTATCACTCTTGTAGTGCCAAACAAGAGACAGCTTAACACTGAGGGAGAACAGTTAAATTCAGAAGCTGGTATTCCACAGTTAGATGATGACTGCACACAAATAACAGACATGATTGAGCCTCAACTTGGTATGATTCAGGCAGAAGAAATGAAAGCCTTAACAGAATCTAACTTGCAGGGGACAACAAATGAGCAAGTATGTACACAATTTAATTAATATTTTAAATATTATCTTTATAATAAAATATTTTCTAGAATAGCCAAATTATTTGGAGATGTGACCCTTGGTAAAGAATAAACTGACTTCAGTAATTTACATGTTTAATTCACTTCAACTGGTTTTGTTTTAAAAGTCCAGTATTGTTTTCCTGTTTACAATTTTTATGCTATGAAGATGATTGAGCCTTGCTGGAATGGGAAATCCCAGTAAAGTTAATTCAGTGACTGACATGGAAATCTAGAATCAGCATAGGAGTTGCAAACACTCCTGATCCCCCTGTACATCTTCTATGGCTTGCTTTCTCTCCAAGGCAAGTTCCAAAACACTATTCTGTTATTTCATTGTAGCACAGAGTCATATACCAGCCAATTCCAATTCCAGGTTCCTACCCCCTCCAGTTCTGTGTTTTTCTCCAAACCATAGTATGCTGTTTTCTGCTATCATAGGTCTCATTGCTGTAACACATGAATGCTTTGCAATTATTACAAAAGAAATTATAGCTGTGTCTTTCCTATAGACTAGAAAGATTACTTACCAGGATTTTTTATATGTGTATTTGGAATTGCGTTTGCTTTGTTCAGTCCTGCCTATGTGAGACTTGCTGAAAAAATTGAGATATGGCTTTGTGTTCATGTTGTCCCCTGAAGAAGCCAGTCTGTATGGACAACATGTCATCCTCCTGTCTGTTTTCTTTCCTTACCTTGTGCTATTCTCTCCACAATGTTATGACTTGTGCTGTGAAAGTGATCTGGACTAGGTCATTTGGATTTGACAATATGAATGCAAAAATCTGGAGATGATCATGAAGGGGAAGCAATGCTTTAGTCTTTTCCTTTTCAGGTTATAATAACAGAAAGAGAAGGACACATAGGAGACAGATACTTATGCTGTAGAGTGTAGTAGACATTCTTCGTAAACCTGGAATCAGATTCTCTGCTCTGTGTTGTCTTTGAATAATCTGGAACTGCAAATCAATGATCGCCCATGTATAACTAGCTATCTAAGGTGGGTTTGCAGCCATTTGCTTCCCCACAATGGCACAATTCCATCTTTTGCTGGTAGTATCAACTGAATATAACAGTATGTAATAAAATGTGCCACAAAGCTGGCTAGTTTCAGTGTGCAGAAAGGTCTCTAGGCTAATTGTCTCAGAACTGTAGCACCTCACAAAGTTCTTCCAGCGAAGTCTTGATTTCTAAAATTTGTAGCATAGTTATGTGAAGCTTAGTGTATAGTTTTACTCAATATTGCAGTTAAGTTAGTGAAGCAGAGTCCTATGGGAATGGGGATCTATAACCTCCTGTTAATTAGGAATTGATTTTAGCTTTTTTATGTGCCTCTATCTGCTGCTCTTGAAGTCAGATAGTAGGGAGGCAAATTAATGAGGAAAGAAATCCCAGTTATTCTTTAGTAACTCTTGTGTTCTAAGAGTCTATTGTTCACCTTGGTCTTTTCTCATCCTTGTTTCTTCAGAGAATCCTGGTTATGTTAAAACAAAGGAGGAGAGCCTGTACGTGCAATCATGATGCTGGGTAGTCCATTTATTTTAATATATGGGCTATTTATAAAGCTAGTGCATTATTTTTCCTTTCTATTTTCTTTTTCCCTTGTATCAGCATTAGTA
>JAAGNO010029105.1:0-24830 GCA_033439905.1 Ceryle rudis
TAGGAGAGGTGCTCCAGCCCCCTGATCAGCTTCGTGGCCTCCTCTGGACCCGCTCCATCAGCTCCATGTCCTTCCTGTGCTGAGGGCTCCAGAGCTGGACACAGTATTCCAGGTGAGACGCACCAATTATCAGCATGTAAAAAATGCAATCCACTGAGAAGCACAGGCTTGAGGAAATAGTAACAGGCAAACTTAAAAATTCAAATTTACATGCCGATTCAATAGCTGTGGATGTATTTATTCCTGCTGAAGTCCTGAGATACTTCTGGAACCAGTGCTGGAGCAGAAAACATCTCATCAGCTCACTCATCTAATTCACATTCAAATAAAATGACAGCACTTCTCTTGTCCAAATCCTGTTTCCAGGGTTCCAGCTAGCAGCCACAAAAGACAGGAGATGGAAAGTTGTTTATATATCATAAGATGAAATTTAACCCATATTAAGCTTCCCACTTTATGTATTGCTGCACTTCACTGCATAAAGAACCACATGTGCCAATAGAGTTCTGCAGATACTAATGAACAATTCTAGCAATGATATAAAATAGAATATTACAGGTTACATATTCAGGGTATGATTTCTGTTGCTTAAGCCTTCATGTTTACACCCAGGCAAGTGATTTTACGCTCCACTGAAAGTCCCTGAAAGAAATGCACTTTTAGAGGTTAAATCCTCTGCCCTATGTTAGACCTCAACTTTAGGATATAAAATGAAACATGCCAAGAATTGTCTATTTTTTTCCACTGACTAGAAAGGTTGACTACGTGGGTAGGTCACATGCAGATGTCCACATCTGTCAAGTTCCACCTTTAATGCTTTTAAAATAAAGAATGCTTTTAAATACAGAAGATGCAACATTCAGTTACAATGTGCACCATATGGCAGGCACAATGCAGAGTAGTCAGTACTCTGAAATGTACGGTACTGGTATGTAGGAGGTGTTTCAGATCAGCTTTTATATCCCTGAATATCAGCGATGAGGATGAAGTCACACACGTGTACACAGAAAGCAGGCTTGTACACAGAAAGCTGGTAACACGTTTGCCAGCCAGCACATTGTGAATGTTTCTTATGGTCTGATCTTGCAAGATAATGCGTATCCTGTATTCAAATAGGAGGTTTTATGGAAAAAAAATGTCCGATACTATCAGGATGCAGCTCAATATAGGGGAGAATTTTACAAGCAAGACACAATTGGCACAGAAGCAACTGCAAGAACATGGTCACAGGTAAGAGAACTGACATCCTCCTGGCTTTCTTAAAGTTTTCATCTTCTCCCTCACTGCCCTCCACATCTGTATTTAAGCAGCTGATTTGCTTCCCATAGCAAAAAGAAAAGAAGAAAACAAGAAAGGGAGGGACACTTCCTACGTTCCTCTCTTTTGTTGCAAGTTGCTCTAAAATGTATCTGGTGCACTCTGGTGGCTGCTTTGGTAATTCTTAATTCGATGACTGCAAAAGGTGAAACTAACTACTGATGCTGGTTTTGAGGTTATCCATACGAGGACTAGTGAGCACATGAATGTATTCTAGTTTATACAGTTTGATTTTTCTTCAATGCACCCCCTGGAAAAATTCAGATCTCACCCGTAGCGGCCCATCTGCTTACCTTACATAAATCACAGGGAGGGCTGAGTGGTTGAGGTTCTCATCTGCTTTATGTTTTTGTTCATAGTCAGACAGCTGTTGAATTTTACCCCGAGGTATATCAATTCCAGTAGTGGTAATTTATCCACGTTTATTTGTAGTGTGACCTTGTATCAATTCTTGTTTCCCTTTCCCTGTCCATATAACGGGGCTCATAATATCTAGCTATTTATGAGGATTATCCACCATATGTCCATTTACACTGACAGGGATCAAAAATGCAGCACATTACTTCCCGTTACATCACTATGCTTACTTTCTTTTGGTGCATGATATAACAGGCATAAAAAGGCATGGATTTCTGCATCCAGAAGCACAGAGAAGGGATGATAACTCTAGCACCCTTGGCAGTATCTCCACATGAGGTACAGGACTTCTGGGGAAAAGTTAATACAACTGATGTTTCATGCCACTTCTGGAAAGTGAAAAATCAGCATCAGTTTTGGGGACTAAGGAATTATTATTGGTGACTCTGAATTTCCCCCTTTGTCTTGAGCTACTTTTGATACAATTTTGGTTTTATAAACCATGATTTAACATATGCCACCAATTATGAAAATACAGTGTATTTTTGGAGTATAATGGCTACAGTCATTTTTACTTCTCCCAAGTTGTTATCTAGTTGTGGTGCACACCAAATGCATTCAAGTGCATCAGCAGATACATGCTACTAGAACATGAAAATTAAATAATAATTAAAGAAAAACTGTGGAGCATGACATCTCATGTTCCTGTTCAATCCTATTTTATGTTTCCACAAGGCAGTTGTATAACCCTTCAAAAGGAGTTTTTCTGGGTTAAACACGCTACGTGCTTTTGGTTTGCTTTCAAAGAGAGATCTTCCATCCTCCTGACCATCCTTGTTGACTCTTTCGGCATCTGTTGCAATCTGAATTGATCTTTCTTGAGCATGAGAGCCCTGAACTCTGTAGGGCAACTGGGATCTTGTACATCATAAATACTCTCCTGACTCCTGGTTTGAGTGAGAACAGAACAATTCTGTTCAGTGATTTTACTCTTCTAACTCACTGCACTGTCTGCAGTCAGCAGCCTGTTTTCCCAGGCAGTGTCTGCTGCTGGCAGTGAGAACACCCCATGGTTAGAGTTAGTACCAAGGCTTGGTATGCAGAGCAAGGCCACTGCTGGAACTTGTGCACCACATCGAGGGGTGCAGAAAGTAAAAGGTGGCACCTGAAGGGAGGAGTGGACAGGGCAGGTGACCCCAAACTGACCAACAAGGGATTCCAGCCCAGATACGTCATATTTGGTATAAAGATGAGGGATCACAAGGGTTAAGCTCATGGCTTCTTCTCTTTTTCAATGGCCAGCATCTGAGAAGGACTCAGTGCATTCTGCCTTCAATCCCAATCCATGTGTTCCTGAATCCAGTACCAGAATCCAGCTCCCGAGCACAGCTCCCGTCTACTGCTGGGCCCAGTCTGGGACATTCCTGGTGCCTGCTCCAGAGCATCAGTGGTGACAGTGATGTAATTGCCATCGGGGGGGTTGGGTTCAATACTGTGTTTTTATGTATTTGTATATATTCCATTTTATTATTATTTTCATTTCCATTCAAGCTGTTCTAGTTTCCTTTTCGAATTGCTAAATCTCTCTCCCTTATTCCCTTTCTCTTCCCTTTTGGGGAGGGATGGGGGGTTAGCAGAGTGTCTGTTATAGGCCTAGCGGGCTGCCCTGGCCTTAAACCATGACACTGTATCACAAAGTATTGTGGAAAACCTTAGCTTTTCTCATGGCTGCTTCTCACATTGGTGCTTATAGTCCTTCTATGACTGACTGAACATATGCATGTATGACACAGTTTGAGCAGATTTGCTGACCAGTTTGCACATCAAAGCACAGATAAGAAGCTAATTCTGAAATTTCTTATGAGGGATCCATGCAGAGTGGTAGGGGACTTCACTTTGTTGTTGTGAGGTTGCTCTCATATGAATGCCATAAATTCTAGGTTTGCCTCTTCTCTTGGACATTGCAGCCAACACCAAACCCACTGGAGAGGCAGGAATGGAGAAGATTCCTGTAACTCACAACTCCATCTCTCTTCTCCTCTAAGTCAGAAAGCAGATCTCTATATCCAGCATTTGGGGTGTAACTGAATGGATGAACTGGCCAGCTGAAGTTTTGTCAAACAAGATGGAGATGGTGCTAGCAAGTGTGGAGAACATCCTTGAAAATAAACATAGGATTTGCTGCTTTAAAAGGCAGGCTGTATCCATCTCTCAGGTTCACAGCCTGTGTCAGCTACTCTGTCCCTGCTTTAGATCAGGTTTGAGTGGTTTTTTTCAGTCTGCATCTGGCTAGGAAGTTCAAACTATGCACTCTCTCACACATTGCACTAAGTCAGTCTGCACATTGACTGGGAGCTCTTCTCTTCATTGCCCTTCTAATTTTGCTGTTGCCTATAGATTTGATCACATCTGAATTTGCAGCGCAGAAACATCTGGTGAAGTAAAACATGCAGCAGCCACAAAGGAGAAGAGTTTCTTCTGATTTAGTCTGTCAGAAAAGCTCATGAAAATTGCGGCGCTGTCCTAAACTGAGCAAGCCAGAGCTTTCCAGAAATGTCACTATAAGCTGAGAAGAAATGCTTCAGAACAAAGAAAGGAAAAATTGCATGAGTCATGGACTCCAAAAAAGAAAAATACTTCTCTGGAAGGGCTTTGAAACTGAAGATTACCCAGTAATGCTTCAAGTTAACACAAAGCAAATTATTCTTAGTTCTTTCTTATTGACAAAAATATTCATTTTGCATCATTCTCTTTCATCCTAAACAAATCTTAGAAAAATGTTTCCTTCTCTCACATGTTAGACGGCGCAGTTAAATTCAGCCACCCTCAATACAAGCTGTCAGTATTATTTTTGCTATTGTGAATTGGAACAATCTTCTGAATTCAACATGATGTAAAAAAAATGGTTCATCTCAAATCAGAACAGCGTTTTCCAGAACTATAACTAAATCCAAAAGAAGGGCACCATACTTTAACAACACGTGAAATCCCCTACTACATCTTGAGAAATATCACATTAATGGGACAGTATCTCTTAAAACCTTGTCTGTAAGTGTCAGACACAAATCAGAAAGGAGGAATAGAAGTCCCCGTATTCTTGCTTGTCCTGCCTTTTTCATCAGCTTACCAGGCTTGGTTTTGTTACGCTTACATTCTGTCACAAATAAACACAACCAAACTTTTTTTCTACACCTTTTGCATGAATTGGTTTTAACAGCAAGACTTACCATTTGTAATTTTGAATTAGAATTGAATGTAAGGGTATGATATTTAGGATGGGAAGCTATTTTCCTGTATCATCTTTGCAACAAGGATTGGCCAAATTTTGAACAAAGAAATTCCCATAAACTATAAGAAAAAAAAAAAAAGAAATTACTTGTTCCTGACAGTACTTCTGATGTTTTTTATCTTCTTTTCATAGCTATTCAAAATTAACTCTCATGACTAACAACTAGAAGGAAAATTAACACGAATACTTGTGCAAAAAAATTGTACAATAAATAAATATTTGAGGTTTTGTCTGTGAGTGAAAGCAGCCAGTGAGAAAGCCGAAAAGATACCAGTCATACAGCAAAAATAGTAACTGAAAGCACTACTATAGCTGTAGTCTAGTACCATGTACCCAGCAATAACTACAAAGTTCCTGAGTATTTCCAGACTGATGAATAGACACACACAGGAGTCACAAATCATTTTAAAGAAAGCATCAGATTTGTAGCCTCTAGGCCTCAGACTTCCGTGGGTACATTTGTGACAGTCGCAAATGACTGAATTTAATAAATCATTTGTTTCAGCTAATTTGCTCATCTCGGACTGCAGAGAAATTGTTATAGACACATTTGTAGAGCAAAGTTCAAACAGAGCTGCAGAAACACGAGGCAAGAATATACTCCTACTGCTGTGCATTTTGGAAGCAGTCGCTGGTGTTAAGAGATGGCTACACTTGAAAGTCTGCCTACATCAGGATATCATCTGGGTAGTTTCTGCAGAAAAAAACCCCATAACATTTTCAGTTCACTTGGTTGATATTCACCAAAAATAATGGCATTGATGTTAATAGTGCTTAGATTTACTGTGACTTACTTTAGTATCTTGCTATGTAATGCCTCACGCTATGTACAATACTGTTCACCATATGTCCATTAAAAAAAGAGAGGGAGAAGCTGAGGTATTTTTAAAATAAGCGTGCATATGGGGAAAAGCAATGTGAACGGATGTAAATATAAACATATACGTAACTTATAAATATCATGAGGGCATCTGTGATCCTTGTGCTGATATTTCAATCTGTGAAATGCAATCACAGCTTCACGGTGACAAATTAACATGGTCATGAGCAAAATCAGACCAAGAATGCGTGGCACAAACCAGCCCGGGGAAGTGGGGTGGTTTGGGAAGGAAGATGCACACGCGTACCCAGCAAGAGGGAAGAGCATCCAGGGAATGGCTCCAAGCCACGTGGCTGCCACAGGGAAGCAAGACTCTGAGTGAGCTGTCACAATGTGCACCTATGTCAGGGTTTGGTCTGGGTTACATCTTTGCACTAGAAAATCAGTAGAAACAGTGCTCCAAACTTGCATTAGTGGAAGCATGTGTTTTCCACAGGGAGAGAAAGCAATTTGCAGGATCAGGGAACCCCACCCCTTATACATTTTCATGTATTTTTTACTACATACAAAATCAAATTGTCAGAAGGCACTATAATCTGGTCACTAAGATTTCCATCTCAGAATTTACATGACTCCATCTATCTCTTATCATGGGGAAAATCATCAAAAATATGAAAGAATCATCAGCTCAATTCAAATCAAATATTACCCAAATGTTTTTTCTCCCTCATTGCCTATATACAGAGACATATAGTAATCAGCACTTGTCTGCAAATTTTTTAATTGCTTAATTGACAACAGCATAGATTGTGTTAGGTTCTATTCTTATGGACACAAAGATGATAACTAACGATAAATAGATAAAAAGCAAATTGATACATTATATTGTAACTGCCTACATTGTAGGACAAGGAATTATCAGATTTCCATAGCTGGGATCATCAGTGCTTGTGAAGAAGGTAGACTTACTTCATCAAAGGCTGAAAAAGCTGTGGAAAATGGGGTTATAAATGACAGGACAGTGGAATACAGCAACTATTTTGGCACCAAGAGCATGTGAAGCAAAATGAACCCCACCAGATCCAGAGACTAAGCCTCTGATTTTCCTGGGACTAAGATTTCAGCCCCAAGTTCCTGTCCTGTGAGCTCAATATCAGCTTCAGCTTGGACTCTTTTATGCTCCTCTCTGAGGGAATGCAGAAGAGACGGGCACCAGGGTGGCTCCTACCAGGACTCCAGACCTCTTGCTTTGCTGCTGGCCTGGTGCAGCTGGGGCTGCAGTCCATCAGCCTGTTTGGGCTTGTAAATTCTCTTCCGAGGAAGAAATCAATAAATTCATGAGTGAATTGTTTGCCCTTTGGGTTTTGCATTCATTTCATAAAACTTCTGTAAAATTTAGATTGATTTTTCCTTGGGTTTTTAGCTGTTTTCTTTGTCGTTTGGGTTTTTTTTCCCTTTCATTGAGGATAATTACAGGACAACCAAATATTTTCTTATACTGCTTTCCATTTGCATTTTATGCTTAGATCACATTTATGTTAATATTATGAAATAGCACTATGGTAAAAAATGTAGACCACTCTTTCTTCTGGGTAAAAAAAATAGGCAGGAGAAGGGAGCGGCCACGTGAAACTCCACAAGGATTTCCATACTATTCTCCCCCTCAGTACCTCCACCTAAATGATGGGATTACCAGGTATCAGCTCCCTCTCCTCTTCATGTTGAGAAAGACATTTACAGTTCAGGCTGGGCATTTGTCAACAGTACCCAGTTTGGGAGCACTTCCCAAAAGAATTAGTATTAAGGAAATCAGGCTTTCTCACTAGGGCCTTCTACTCTTCAACTATGCCAGCTGGACTCTTCCAGAACAGGTAAAGAAAAAAGACCGTAGTGTAAATAAATTTTATCAATGTAAGATTACTTGTAACTTTTAATACCTGTTCAGGCTTTTAGGTGTTTGTAGCAGTATAAAGTGCTTTTCTACTGCAGCTGCAGTAGGGCTTTTACTAGTGTAGCTATTGTTTATTTTAAAAATCACATTTTTTTACTGATGTAGGCTGGTTTTCAAAAGAGCAGAAGCCCACAAATCATTCAGAAGAATTAGGAAAATGAATCTTCAGCCACTGAATTTTCAGATATCCATTAGTTTTAGTTTTACCAAAGCAGCAGCAGAGAGACCATGTATCTGTATGCTGCTTCTGGGGCTCCTGGCCGTGAATAAACAGTTAAAGGGGAAAAGCTGCATGCCGGCCAAAATGGTCCTTTTTTCTTTTCTTAGTTTCTTCCTTTGGTTGCTTTGGGGCATAACTAAAAATTAAGACAAAATTGCTATAAAATATTATTGTTACAAAAAAAAAGCAGATGCTCATGGGAGCAGATTTCAAGCTGAGGATTTTTCCTTTTCCTAGACCCGGTTTAAAGAGTTATCTATTTGTAGAAGCATCAAGTTCTACAACATTATCTGTGCAAAGTGCATTTCATTACAGTAATCACAGGAAGATATTTTCACAAGGAATCAGCACAATGTATAATGTGTGCTGTGATGTTATGCAGAAATATATATTACAATATATTACTATAACAGTTTTAAATGTCTTAAGTGCTGCCTGAAGCACTTGTTAGATGCACAAAACTGGAATTTGTTTTTCTCTGTGAAACAAGTACATCATTTTTTAGCTGCCAACAAGCTGTGAAATGGTAATAACTTTAGGACATTGCCATATCCCAGCACTGTGAATGCCAGCCTCCAGGGGCTTCAAGTATCCTGCTTCCATCAGCTGGATTCCCTAGTTTTAACTATTCAGTTCAGAACATTGTAGCTATTTTAGTCAACGTTATTCTCATTCTTTTGACTGCAGATAAGTGGTTTAATGAAAAGCGAGGCTAATGTTTTAAAATAAATCTTCATCGCAGTTGCCTTGCAAGGACTGAAATTTCAAAGCATAAGGAGCCAGTATGTGTATTAGATTTTGTACTATTCACATTTAGGGACAGAAAGTAGAGAAGTGTTGGAATAGATGGTTATTTTCTATTCTTACATTACAGGCATATAGCAAAATATAGAACACAGGGAATTATACCTCCAAACCTACCAATGGCATTTTCTGTAATATACTTGCTATGTGTCAGAAAGTCTTTTAAGCCATAAAAGTGCATGTCAAACGCTTTTGTCATAACATACTCTTACGGCGTAACATACTCTTTCTGAAGTAAACAATGCCCATTAACAATAAAATAAGTATTGGCCCATATTGTACAATCAGATCAGGTTTTCAGTTAAAAGGCTGATTGCTCCCAACATCTAAACAAAATACAATGGAAGCTGTGTTTATATTTAAACAATATTCAGATTTATTTAAACTCTATTAAATACTATTTCTAATTCAGGGCTTAGTTGGGTATACTTTACAACAAGTTATACTAATGAGTTTGCCGTCAGCTACTATAATTATAGGATCAATTAAAAAAAACCCAACAAACAAACCAAACAGACAAAAAAAAACCACCAGAGAGAGCAGAGAAGGTTCTCTGCGGGTGAGGACTGAGACCTAAATTAGTAAGATACAAACCTCAAAAGTTAAAAAATAATAATAAAAAAAAAGAATTCTGTCAATGGATCATTCACTTTCTTCCAGTATCAGAACTAAGGGGAATTAACTATAACTACACTGAAGAAAAAGTATTCTAACCGAAGAAAAAGTGGTGGCTTTTCATGTAGTGTGTCATTATGCAGCAAAATTGCTTGCCACAGGATGCTGGGGGAGCCAAAAGCTTACACAGGTTGTCAGCAAGACCAGACATGTTTGCAGAAAAGAAATCTGTGGACTATTACTATATACACAGAAAGAACATCTGGCTCGGGAAGCGCCTGGCAGCATACGGCTGCAAGCTGGTGAAAGCATTGGGAATGTCGGTCCTGCTTTAAAACTCTTGAATGGCCATATTTTAAACACAGGTAGGATACCAGGTAAATGGGGTCCAACCCAGTCGAGCTACGTCTATATCAAATAGCCCATAATTTAAAATAATCCTGGTTCCTTGCAGCAATGAAAGTAGTGTAAATGCATATGAAAGACAAAAAATACAAATTATGATTCAGTATATGGGGCAGTAGCAAAAAACTTTTATTATATTGCATTATTTTAAAGGATAACTTTAAAAAGTAATACATCCTATTTAAATTTAATAAAATTAAATAGCTAAAATTAATACAATTAAAGGTTTAATAAATAATAAACTTTAATAAAATTAAAGGGTTTTTTTAATATCATAAAGTCTGATTGATTTCCTTGCACTTTCTGAGGGTACAATTTTCTGACGAGATATAAAAGCATCACCATTTGAGGAAATCTGGATAATATTTAACATGCTGCGATCACAAATAACTCTCAAGTCCTAAACTTGGACCTTGTGATGCACAGGTTACGCTGCTCCTGCTTTGCAAAAATGAAGCAATTCTTCAATTCTGACCGCTGCAGCTGAAACATTTTAAACACAGAATAATACTGACAGTGTACTTATCTGCAGAACACAGGCCCCTTTCTAAATTGCAAGCCAAGTTTTTAGCTCATAGTGGATGTTCGGTGTTATCTTAATTCGGTGAATTATGTATTAGCAAAATAAACATGTATTTAAATTTTAATGGTGCATTTTAACCAGGCAAAACTGTTGTTTATGTCCTGATTGGAAATGTAAATATCAAAAATGTCAATGGACAAACAGAAAGATGTCCTCTGCATCACTGCAAATTTACGGGTGGTATTTTGAGTTAAAGAATTGCAACTGCCAAATACATTGAGCTATAGCAAAAGGTACGAACATTAAAAATACCTCCAGATTGAAGACTTTCTAGAAAGGATCTGTTCTCACTATGAATTGTCAGGATATATAATCAGCTTCTATGTCCTAAAAAATACTCACGTGTATCCCCAGAGTTCATACTCCTGCGCATCCTGATGCCCACATACTATCCCACACTGATCATCTGGGTCTGGTGTTATGTTTGAGGCAGTAAGACTGAAACCTAAGAATTCTTTTTAAATAAACTGTATTTCCTTCTGACTAACCCAAGGTAGATAGTGAAAATAAAAGAAATTCCCTTGAGAATACTCAGAAGAACTTAACCTGTTTAAAGATCAGTTTAGAGAACAGGACTTTAATATAAGCAGAGTATTCCATATCTTGTTTCCTTATCCCTACGCATTTGATCACTATTCATACATTCTTAGGTGTCATAAAAATGCCTGTAATATTTAATTCTACCTATTAGGGATTGCAATGTTTTCATTTTGCCCCAACTATTTGTAGGTGCAAGCAAAGTGTTATTATTGGAAGCAGCTAATAGAAAAGAGCACTGCCAAAGCCACTGATTTGCTAACAATCTTTGTGTGAATCTTAGCTAAGACAAGACACTGCACAAAGACCCTGTGAACCACAATTCTGTGGTTGTACAAACTCCAGAGCACGATTCTAGAAGCAAATGAGTTCACTATCTGCCTAGTCAGTCTGTGGTGTGTTTCAGCCTCTGAAATCATCATCTTCGGACATGGAGGAAGGAAGAAAGGAAGGAATTCTGTTTCTCCTAGGCATGTATCTGCTAGGAAGAGTAGATAGCAGAGTAGGACCATTTGTCCTTTCTATCCTGCTACTAGGTTAATAGTTTGTGGTTTGCAATAAAGAGACCAGGTTTGTTTTCACTTCCCTCAACAGTTACTAGGCTGGTGTAGGTGGATTTTTGGAGATCTTGACCGTGAGACCATTACCCCCAAGCAGAAGTTGGGAGTTCTGCTTCTGAAGTTAAGAGCTGATTTTGAGTATTTCTGCTGTCAACAATTAGGATTGTTTGTAACAATTGCCTGGATCAGAGAATAATAGTTCCCAAACTGATACTCACGTAATCCTTCCCCTTTTCCCTGTGTATTAGACTGGTATCCTTAGCATGATCTACAGCACACGTACACAGTGCTGCAGAACGGTGGGTGCCAACCAGGTGCTTTCTACTGCCTTCACCATTCTTGTAAACACAGATGCCCCTATTTTCATTTCAAAGGAATTTACCTGAAATTGTAATGAAGTCTTTCATTTCTACTCTTGAAAGGTACAGAATTATTAGCCTGACTTTCACTGTGACCGTTTGGGGTTTTTTTCCTACCCTCTGTCCATAGCTGCACTTCATTGCGTTCCTGAGCTCAGAAAACATCCATAAAGAGGGACAGGATCTTCAGGATAAAATCTCCCACTTCACAGCCAACAGCGGCCACTCTTTGGTGCACCACCAACTCAAACAGAGGTATTTTATTTTTTTTAAATACAAATGTTCAGTCTTCTGCTTCAAAGGAATACTTTGGCATTTAGCAAGCCTCTATTTTACCTCTAATGCCAAATGTATTCAATACATGTGAACATACAGGTAGCTGTCAGCCAAACTTGCACCTCTGATGGAGCCGTGATCCAACAGTGTCTGAATCAGATTCTCATGGATGAGTTTTGGAAGTCCAAGCTTCACCCAAGTACCCCAACAATTTGAAGCACGTGTAATTTCATGTTCTGAAAGTAGCAGCTGGCAGGAAATACAGCAACGTCAGCCTGATGTGCAGTTCCATGGCAGGATCCTCCAGCTCCAGTAGCTTTGAAACACCCTGTGAACTTCATTTTTGTCTTTCTGCCAGGAGTGGCAATTACAAAGTGTCATGACATGCAATGTTTACTCATTTTTATGTGCTCATTTTTTATGTGCTCATTTTTTTATGTGCTCTGTCCTCGTGACAAGTTTTGGACCCTGCTGTTCCACATAACACACTCCTCACTACAGAACTAAAAATAACATGAGGGTGCAGAACAATGTCAGTTGTTTTTTTGGGCACTTACCAAAGCAGATGCCAACAATAAACAAGACTATACTGTATGTATTACATGGATATATTATAGAGGGTTTTACTGTGATAAATGTGCATGTTTACTAAAACATAAATTGGAACAACTGAGCTTGTAATGGTGCAAGCAACAACCTACCACTTCTTTTTTTTTTTTTTTTTCTATTAGATTAAGGAGGAAACAGTTGTTGTCAGATGGCAGCATAATGCCAACAGTTGCACAGGAAGGATTACAGCATTCGAGTCATCTTAATGCCAGTGCACAAGCATTAATAGAGGCTTTTCTTTCATCACAAATGACTAATGTAGCTCACCTCTGACACGGTCCTGAACTTCTGATTTACCTAAGAAAACTATAGCCTGTTGTTACAGTGTAATAAATGAAGTAATGTTTCCTTCTGCAAAAATGACAGGAAGGATTTATCTATCTGATGTAAACTGCTAAATGGACAGCAACATGATGCCCCAAACCATTAAAATGGTATCTCTGCATTAGTTCTAAAGACACCTTGAAAGAAAACCCAACACCCCATACTGCACTTAAACCTATTATGTACAGCTCATAATGACTTCCTCTTTATCAAATTGAACTGGAGCTTAACAAAGACATATATTAATGTACTTTTATTACTCTAATCTATACTTTTATGAGGTTTACTGCTATTATTGCTATTATGATAGCAGTCATTTTTTAATTCTTTCAATTTTGTTTCAGTCAGTTCTTCTGGATGATACTGTATCACCAGAAAGCCAAGTGCCACTGTGGCACTGTGGGGAACAAAAGCTAAGGACGAATTTGCTGCTGCTGGTAGTTCAAAGGATTATCATACAGCCCAATCCTTAAATTTTATTAGAAATTGATCCCTTAACTGAATTTACTATCCACAGCAGGTTTGTATCCAAGTTAAGTTTCCTTCTTAAGTTTGTCGAGAGGCAGATGGTAGTCTTTAAAGATTATTAGAGAAATAAACCATTCCATCTCATATATATAATTACAAATCAATACCGGGTCTCTAATTCACAGAGAACATGTGCTTTCCCCCAGCAATGGAATCTTTTGTCGCATTATGCTCAGGTCTAATTGCATTTACTGTCATAAAAGCAAAATGTAGCATTTATCTAAGATGTTAATCTGTTGCTAGTGCTGGCCAACAAATGTGGGACCATATGCTTCTCTACTGTGAAGAGCACAGAGGACCCAAATTGTTTTAACTGAATTAAAATTTCCTAAAGGAAAAATACATAGGAGACCAGTTCTCCTCTTGCACCCAGTGTTCGCAGTAGTGATCCCACACCAGCAAAGAGCAGAGGCGAAGGTCCCACAGTTGACCTCTACGGCAAAGACTCGATTTAGTCATCTGAGATGGACTGAAATTGGTTCTAAAGGACATTTCTCTCCTAGTTGGCAGATGTTATCACAACTGTCACTGTCTTTCTGCACATGCACATTCATCTGCACATCTGAGCAACTGCAGTGGATGCCTCCATCCAGAGAAGTCCACGGCCCTTCTGTGAGTGAGAGGCTCAGAGTTCTTTCCTCACAGAAGAAAGGGTAAAGCTAATAAAGTGCAAAATAACAGACGTTACTTTCTCTTTAGGCAGTTAATTTCTTGTTCACAGCATTCAGAAACACTAAAGAGTGCTGGACCCCTATTATTCCTTAACTGTTGTTAAATGCGTATCACATAACAGCATTCAGAATAAAAATTGATCTACCTGGTCCAAGACAAATAGCACATACAATATACTACTGTAACAGCATTCATTTGGTTTGTAATTCTTACTCAGAAGTGGTGTAGCCTCCTTTCCACCACATATTCCTTGTACTTAAATCTTTGTTCGCTTTTGTGCCCAAACAAAAGTATTACAGAAGTATTACAGATGACCTTGCCGGCATCTGCGTAAGTGTAATCTTCCAGCAAGGATCCTGATTCTCAACTGAAGCAACTCCTTCTCAGGTGAGTGACCGTCCCAACCATTCCACTAGTTCAATATGACACTACTGCAAAGTGTGAACTAAACCGCTACTTAGTGCTTTCCTGGGCACTGACTGGCTCTCACTACAGATTTTAACTGGATCCAGTGAACCCACTGAGCAGGACTTTCCACGGATACTTGAGGCTTTTTTCCTGTTAGGTCCATCATAATAAATTGTACATAGAAGTTTCACAGTTTTATTTCAACCAATAAGAATATAAACAACTCCCTATAAATGCATTAGGAAATGGTGGTTTTCTGATAATCAAGGGCTATAAAATCACTCCTGCTAATTTTCTGTGGCAAAATCACAGTTCTGATTCTGCAGTTCCTCTGTCAGTTGTACCATGTAACGAAATGATTGTTTACTGCTTGATTTAATAGTGAGTATAGTCTGGGGAGTTTTTTCAACTTGATGTTTGATTCACACGCACATAGATGCGTGTTGATTTCTGGAATTCATCATTCCTGAGCCAAAACCACATTGTTCTAGTAAGACTACTAGTTCCTTCAGAGAAGTTAACATTTTTTCACAAATGGTTCTTTTGCCACATTCATTCAGCTATGTTGTATTTCTAGCAATTAGTACTTGTTTAAAGTTGAATATGACTACCACTTCTTAGCATCGAAGTAAAATCTGACTGTTCAACTTGAGCTAAAGGAACAGTATTTTTATCTAGATGTTCTTTACTTGCATGCTAAAATTAAGCTTTACTGAAATTTCTGAGTCTTTCAGAGTCCTGCCTTTACAAGTACAGTATCTGATGCAGTACCATCCACCAAGCTATTACTACAGTGCTTGGATTCAGCATTTCTGTAGCCATCTTCTTCACCAAGCTGCTCTATGCAGCGGCAATGCAAATTGTGTACTGAGGATATGTCTCTGGCTTCTTTAACGTTTACTTGCAGGTTCTGACACTTGGGTTCAATCACATAAAAGCCATCTCCAAAAATCTGGGGTTTGGAGAAAAGTGAAATAATTGGATAGTATTACAGAATGGACCATAGGGGTTGGTTTGCACCTGCGAAGAGGGACTGTCCTCTCATTTCTGCTAGAGGAATTGTAAATTCTGCAGAAAGGGAATGAAGGAAAGGATACGTGTAAGCAAGGGTAAGCAGGTCTGGTTCTCATTACTTTGTGTAAATCCTCAGACCGTTTGGTTTTGCCTCGAGAATTATGGTAAAGTCTACGATGTCAGCGCATGCCCCTGCCCAGTGCGTGAGGAGATCCACCACACCACCATCTACAGACGTTCCAACTTTGAAAACAGTATTACACAAAACAGAATCAAATAAAATGAGAAAAATTATCTTTATCCAAGCTTACCTGGTCATAAAGAACAAATAAACAGAATTTCAAACTCCATAAATAATACTTGCCTGGACTTTAGGCTTACTTTTGGCAAGGTATGAAGCATGAAGGCTTCTGTTCTTAAAACTGCTCAATTTATTGAACGCCTATGACTACTTCATTTTGCTGGACATCTTTGTTTTGAGCTTGGCTCCAAGCGTCATTCTTGCCACTTGTTTTTTTCCTGTATTCTATGGTTAAGCCTGGGTGTACATGTTTAATTAGCATGCATTTCTCTCACTATTCATTACCGTGCTCACTGGGAAGAACATTTTTTACAACTGCAACTATATTCTGGTTTTTTACAAAGTCACCAACTTGTTCCCATAACATTGCTTGATTTACGTATCGGTAATTCCACAAAATAATTCCATTTTTAATTACTCCATCTGCCGACTATTCAAATTCCCACAGCTCAGTGGGACCCACAGTGGCTAAGAGCTGTTCTGGGTTGCTGTCTTCTATTAAGTAAAAGAGCTTGCCTGTGTTTTTTCTTGACTGGATTTTCTAATAATTGTCACTATACTTCAAGCTCCTGCTTTAAATCTCACATCTTGTGACGTTTCCTTTATGCAGCACTGTTTCTCATTTTGATCTCTGTGCTGCAGAAAGAAAAATTATTAAAGTGGTGAAACCCTTTACTCCAAGCTGATGGACCGTCATGGCCACAGCGGCTTCTGTTCTTTGGCCAGAGATTATGAAGGAGGTTTTGAAAGCACAAAGGAGAAAAGAGGCTAATAAAAATTTATACTTATTACATGCTAGGAATCAAGTATCCAAAGATTCTATTGGCCACCCGTTGCAGAAAAAAAATAAATTAGTCTTTTCAATTACTTATTGCAGCCAGCTTTGTTGAGACGGCATGGCAGGAAGGGCTGGAGGAACTAAGTATCTGAGCAGGAAGAGTGAGGGAATGAAGGTGTATGTGTATGCCACGGTGTTATTATTCTTGCATTCCCTAAAAGAACGAGGGAATTGCCTACACAGCTATTGCAGCCATCTCCTTTCCAATACTGGAAAAGCCACCACAGGGCCCACCCAGCCAGACCTGCTTCTGCCTTGACAGGTGGTATAAGAAAGAGAGGACGCAGTCTGAAAATGTCTGTCAGCAGCTTCCTTCTTGGTGGCAACGGTCACCTCCAAACAGTACAAGTGTCTTTCTTCCTTTCTATAGCACCTGGAAAGCCTGGTGAAAAGCTGAACTGGTGAGTGTCCCATGTCATGTTCCCAGGCCTCTGACAATCCTCCCATCTTTGTGTGGTTTCCAGGAGGTATCACACAGAGCAGACTCGTGAGAAATAAATGCCAACAGAACATCGGTGACGGCCTTCTTTAGTCAAAGAGTCAGTCAAGTTTAATGGAGTGAAAACTGCTGGATGGGCACTCTTAATTCATTTTAAGAATTTTTTTGTCGTTTATCATAGATTGGTCAGAAAGTGATTTAAGCTGTTTCAAAGTGGCCATGAATATCCTCTTTTTGAGACAAATGTGCTGATGGAAGAGGGTGACATCCTTGCAGAGCTGACACACAATCATTCAGTAAACCTTTTTAGTTGAAATGAGCTGAATTCACTACTTTAAATAGTATATTGTTTTGCAGAGTGTGTGCTTTTTCTTCATCCTATGTCACTTCTAAACAAAAATATGAATCCAGGCTTACACATAGATGATCCTCATGCCTAAGACCTTAAGTTCTCTGTTCTACAGCATCACCATGGGCTTCCTGGATGTTCGGTATCATCTGAAGAAAAAGAGTTGGCAACTCCATAGAAAAAACTGACAAGTGTGCAGCATCTTTGGTTGAAAAAATAAATGGATTTATCTAAACACTGTGTAAGGTATGAGCAAAAATCCTCCAAGAAAGAATGGGGTGGAGCAGGGAGGGGGGCAGAGGGGTATGACAAGAAAGCTGTCTTAGAGGTCAAAAAGTGTAGGGATAAAATGAGAATTGACAAAAGTCAAGCTGAGTCCTGACAGTTGACAGATCCTGAGACCTGGCAATATAGATTTAAATAAATGTATACTATTCTTTGACAGTATAGAAAAAAGATAAACGAAACTGCAATGAAGTTGCTCCGAAGTAAGAATGGAGTTGATATCACACATAATGTTGACAGGGCCACCCCAAAACTTTCCGACTCAATCTTCTGTAAGGAGAATGACAGCAAAAGCCAGCAACTACTGAAAAGATAACACTACATCACACTCAAGACAGAAGCAAAGTTTTTAAGGTTTGGTAAAATTAAGCCAGGCAAAATAGACAATCTTCTGCCTCAGATATTGAAACAATTCAGCTATGAATTCTATAGTAAGTAATTAAAAAAAACCTATGAGCTCAAGTCACGCCATGTTACCAGAGAATGTCAACATAACAGATGTAATTCAGAAAGAAAGAAACTGAAAACCCAGCAAAAGTATCCAGGAAAGGATACTTTAAGACACAGAGGTAAATAGAAACCTGGGGTAAACTACAACAGGGCTTCACCAAGGTAAATACAGATTTTGGTAATAAAATAACTTATTGCATTAAAGATAGAGGGCTGCATCTGATCAAACCTATATGGACTTCAGTACTGCATTTGACACTGTACCACGTAAGGAACGTTAACTACGTGCACAGTTACACCAACAGGAGATTGGGAACCGTGCAGGTTTGTAAACTGGGGAATGACTTAGCTGAAAAGAGACAGCAATACATCACATCAAAAAGCTAACTGCTGAACTGGGTGAAAGGCAGTCTTCCTATTAAAATTTCTCAAGGCTCCCCTGTAATAATGATCTTATTATTTAATATTTTCATTCAAAACTTTAGCACAGAAAGAAAAATGTGAAATTTACTGATAGTATGAAATTAGGGATATCAATCTGGAGAAAGTCTATGATATTATACAGGAAAAATGGATAAATATAAGGACTGAAAAAATAAAAATGAGACACAAGTGCATGTATTTAACAGACTTGATAACTAGATTTTATGCTATAAGTCAGGGGACTCATCAGTTTGAAATGACAGATATTAATTGGTCATATGGCAACCATCAGACACAGTGCAGTATAGCAATAAAAAAGGCGTATGCAGCCCTATGTGTATCTAGCTGTATCAGGCTAGATAGCAAAGTTTTAATATCACAGACATCGATCAGATATAACTTATAGTGTCACTTCTCATCACTCATCATTAAGAAAGATGTATTCAAACGTGGACAATCACATGGGAAAGAGCAGAATCTACTCAATGTGAGCAACTAAGAAGCAGCAGTAACACTGCTGTTTGCAACTACTCATTAACATAGGTATCTTGGGTGGGAAAATCATTGAAGTTAATGGACAATGTCGATACGAAAGAAATGTGTAGAAACTTTCCATTGGCAACTGTAGGTTGAAAATTAGAAATCCGTTTCTAAATACCAAGAGGAGCAAGGTTGCAGCACACCCATCAAGGACAAACAACCTAATCTTCAATAAAAAGCTCGGTACACTTATGAAATGCATTAGAGACTGTAGCTTTTTTATAAGCCACAAGGTAGCACTCGGTGAGCTAGAAAGTTCTTTCCAACCTGTCATCCTGCCGTGCTATGTTCCTACACTAGGGTAGAAGAAGCAACAGAGAGTAGCTACATTAAATATATATATGTCCTGGTTTGAGTGAAAACAGAACTAATTCTGTTCAGTGATTTCACTTTTCAGTTCAGTTCTTCTAACTCCCTGCACTGTCTGCAGTCAGCAGCCTCTTTTCCCAGGCAGTGGCTGCTGCTGGCAGTGAGAACACCCCATGGTTAGAGTCACTACCAAGGGTTGGTGTGCAGAGCAAGGCCACTGCTGGAGCTTGTGCACCACACAGGGGGTACAGAAAGTGAAAGGCCACACCTGCAGGGAGGAGTGGACAGGGCAGGTGACCCCAAACTGACCAGTGAGGGATTCCAGCCCAGATACGGCATATTCAGTATAAAGCAGAGGGATCCAAAGGGTCTGTTGGGCTCTTCCTGGGCCCTTCTCCCCTTTTGGACTGTTTCCTTGGAGCATCCAAGGAGGACTGTGTCCGTTCTGCCTTCAATCCTGTGTTCCTGAATCCAGCAGCAGAATCCAGCTCCTGAACACAGCTCCTGTCTGCTGTGGGACCCGGTCTGGGACCCCCAGTACCTGCTCCACAGCACCAGTGGTGACAGTGATGTGATTACCATCAGGGGTTGGGTTTGATACTGGTTTTGTATAGATTTGTACATATTCTATTTTATTATTATTTTCATTTCCATTAAAGCTGTTCTAGTTTCCTTTTCTAATCGCTAAGTCTCTCTCCCTTATTCCCTTTCTCTTCCCCTTTGGGGAGGGAAGGGGGTTAACAGAGAGCATCTGTTATAGGTCTAAGGGGCCGCCCTCACCCTAAACCGTGACAATATATAAAACAATAATCTCATGTTAAACAAACCTTAAGCTTCTACAAGAAAACTCAAGAACTTCACAAGTCAACAACATGACTTCAGGTCTATGCGTCCTAATGTGCTAATGATTTTAATCTACAAATTTATAAGTGAAACAATATTCTGTACAAGGATACCTTTGGCTTTGAGGGGGGAGAAGGGTTGGTAAGAATCAAAGACCATTCAGGCAGTGATCCATGCAGACCATTTGTATGCTAGTGCAAGAGCATAAGGAGATGTAGAATAATACCTGTACTGTATAACCTCACCTGCAGCACTTGCCAGAACCCTCCATCCTTTAATTGTCCCTACGAGATGGCCACACTGGTACCAAGCCACCGGAAGAGTAGAGGCAAAGACACCCAGTTGGACCCAGGAATCATGATAGTTCTCTGGGGCACTCTAAGAGGGACATGAAGCTTCTGATAAAAGAAGTGTCACAGGGAAACGTTTTGCCCAAGTATGGCAGCCAGGGATGCTGAACCAAGAGGTCCAGACCGTGTGTTTTTGTAACAGCAACATCAGCAGCTCCAACCTCAGCTGGACCTCTACACAGGAGAAAGTCATGCTCCCTTCCCCCCCCAACCTCTCTCTCCTCACTGCTCCTACCTCACACTAACCATGCACAGCCACATGCTGAGGTGCAGTGCAGTGTCTTGTCCAAACTTCTTCGTCCCAGGCTCCTCTGAGAAAAATGTGCCAGGCTTGCCAGAAACGCTCCTCAGGTGGGACTCAGTCTGTGAGCCACATCTTGAACTATGCAGAACCAGGTCATGGATTTTTAAGAAGTTCCTTAAGTCTGCACTCATCCCAAAGGCTGCACAATCTGAGACCTCTTGGTGAGCATAGAGATGTTGGAAACAGACGGATGAAGGAAGATGTGGCTGACAATATTAGCAGATTTTTTTTTTTTTTTTTAATTTCCAGGCCAACTTTTTAAAGATAGAAAAATTTCACATATAAAAGCAAGGATCTCATGACCACTCCAAAATAGTCTTATTAGTTGCTGCTTTAATTGACAATCTTGTTTCACTTTATGTGAGCACTTTTAGAGGCAGGCTCTAAAAACATAATTCCTTTATAACACTTATTGAACTTCCAGAAAAGCACTTCAAACCTGGGACTGCTCTTTTCCACCTGTGTAGCTTAATCATTTCGTTTCCTAAAATGAGGAACTACCACAGCCATGCTTCAGTTCAAATTTCTGCATTACACTTTACTGTGGAAATCGCCTTGGCAGCATCAAATGTTCATTCCCACCATGAATGTCTCACATTCATAAGTCTGTGTCTTTGTCGTCAGTTTGCTTGTGTTGCTTGGTGTTGTCCTTGGGAGCTGCTCTATCTGCTGCCGTCTCCTTTGTCTGTTGTTCTCAAGAATCACTGCTCATCTCATTTTCTGTATGTTGCTCTGCTTTCACTTGGGGTCAATCTTTAATTATGTAGAGATAATTACATAAAGTATATTTATATGAAAACATCTCGCCTTACTGAGAAGGTAATTTCATATTTTTACAATTATTTTCTTGGGTCATCCGTTCCCATTCAGTGATCCCGCTTCTGTCTGACTGAAACTAATCAGAAATTTACAACTGAGCTGAATAGGCCTTAAATGGGGACAGAATCATCCTCTTTAAGGGCTAATTAGTCCAGGTAAGTGTAAGAGACCAAGTACTGCTACATATTTTCTTCTAGCAAATCTGAATACTGTATTCCAGTGGATTTAATTCAGATTTTCAGAAAAGGGCATTTTTTAGAACAGTTTTATAGTGCCCCGGGTTGTAATATTGTTCCTGTAGCTTCAGGATCCGATGATTTGTAAGGTGTCAAATTCAAAAGTTAAGACAGATTCCTATGTTGTCCACATATCTGCTAACTGTGCAAGTCCTACAGTGATTTGAATTAATTACCTGTTTCTCAGTAAGTACTGAATTAAGGAGCAGAGTTGTGATTCTCTAAGGATCCGATTATACTGATTGTTTGGGCTTCCCCCAGTGTACTATTTTACTGGCACAATCTAATCTTGTCACAAACTGTATTCTTGTGTACTTATTAAGTACAGGTTTTCACCTTCAAATATCTTCTTCTTATTAGATATTAACTTAATATTTATTCACTTAACTGCAGCAGATCCTTAAAATCCAATTCATGGACCAGGCCTCGCTGGTTAAGAACTTAACAGAGAGTACAAAGGTGTCAGCTGACCTTCGGCATTTCTGCCTATGCTGCGCTCAGGGGAGAAAAAGGGACAGTGCTGATGAGAATTTTTCCCAGCACACCAGCTACCTAATTACTCTTAACTCAGTCAAACTCTTTACTGTTTTCTAGATGCATTGTCATATTGCTGGTCACTTGCTAATGAAGACACAGGATGAGCACACAGTAATGCCTAATAGCAGCTGTTCGTGCCTGACCGGCATGGATTGAAACATCTATCACCTATCTGTCATGATTTTGTCGTGCGGATGGACATTACATCCAGGTATTATGTGATTTTGATACAATCAAGCTGCACTTCAAGCCTGAAGACTCACTAGAGATGACCAAGTACCCCTCCCTGATCCGTTGTGTTTGCGAGTATGCTCTATCTCGCTGATGTGTACTGGCTCCAGCAAACACCTCTGCTCACTTACATCCTGTCAGGTACTGCCACTATTTCCCATTCCTGCAACATTTGGTGAAGTATCCATCCTCTTATTTAGCTTTGACAAATGGAAACTTATCTTAACTCATGTTCATTTGGGACTAATAACATTCAATTACTCACCTGATGCATTTACCAAGTCCCTTTGCAGCCACATCTCCCATAGCTCTACTTCTTCTGTAAAAGCAAATTGCTGGACTTAACATCTATCCTAACTTTATTGACTTCTTTCACTCAGTAATAAAATAATTGAATCCTGCCTTCAGCCAGGCCACTGGCCATGCATTTATTAATTTTTCCGATATGTTCACCATGCTTTCTCAATACCTTGATGCTCATCCCGTGTGAGAAGAGCTTCCTCTAAGATCAGTAGACATGTTAGCCTCTGCATCTTTTCTCACAATACCTACAAAACACTTGACAGTGATTAGGCTGCTGCTGGTTTAAGAACGTAACTGTATCGCATTGCTGCTTCCCCCCATCCGTCTGCATTACTCGTTGTCTAATTCCCTTGATATTATAAGGCCTTTGAGGATGACTTTTTTTTGTCTGATGTTTGTTTATAAAGCAAATAGAGCCATGAAGCTCTGGTTCAAAATCAGCAGTAATATGCTGATAAACAAAAAACCACTCTTTAGAGGACAAAAGAAGAGAGGCAGGCGTATGGAATTATCAGGGATTCTTCCTTCTTGACATACTTCTCTATCCGCCCAGCAAAGGAATGGCAGCATAAAACCACAAAAAAAATATAAAATCAGAGCTACAATTTTTTTTAGACTTGCAGAACAGGTTAAACATTTTCAGTGGTTAAAACATCCTATTGGAAAAAAAAAACCAGGTTAAAACCTGGTGACGTTAAATGCTTCTCTTGTGTAATTCACACCAAAGTATTATTATTTTCATAGTTGTTTAAAAAATACCTACATATGCCAGATATCCCAGGAATTAATCCTTAAATCATACCACTAGTGAAAATATAAAAGTTACAGTACAATGGATTGCCTTTTTTTCCCACTCACTGCTATGGCTAATTTGGAAAAATTAGCCAGTGAAATCAGTTCCCAGAGCTGGTACAGAAAAAGTTGCACAGAAATATCACTGCTTTCACAAATTAAATTTCCAGCTCAACGCAGGCTCCCTTTTGATACATTTTCTTTATGTTTTGGATCAAGTCCTTTGATGCACATTAAGCGTTCCTATAGGGGAGAAGAATTGTGATTCAACAAAATACAAGTCGAACATCACCGGGCCTGGACATTTTTTTTTTCTTTCTTTCCACTGAATGGAAAATTATTTGAATTTATTTGCTAAATTCTAACAAGAATAGATGGTACTGGGAAAAATGGCTTAGTAATGTATCCACCAGAAGTCGTATAAAAAAAGAAATATGCAACTTGTCTAACTCATGCTATTATAATTATGCTACACAAGTACTGTTGGGACATCAGCTTTTCAGACTATCAACTAACAGCCGTTTATCTTCCACGAAGCGCCGCGCTGTCCTCTTGTGCTGCCAGACGCACGTCAATGAACGGCTGTCAGGCGCCCGAAGGCGCGGGGAGCGCACATGGAAGGGACCGGCTGGGTCAGGTACCGACTGCGGGAGCGGACACGCTCCCTCCTACCCGCGGCGCCAGCCCCCGCCACTGTCACTCGTTTCCCTGCCGCAACGCACAAGGCGGCAGCCGCCAAAGTTTCCCTCCCGACGGCTCCTGAAGGTTTTGGCGCAGCCCGAAACCCGCGGCGCGGTTCACGGGGGGGCGGCCGCCTGGGGGTCGCGCCCGCC
>JAAGNO010029110.1:0-48343 GCA_033439905.1 Ceryle rudis
TTGCTTGAAGTTATTTCGTCATTTTTAAAAGTTTTAAAATACTACTTTGGTCTCTTTTGTGGTTTTTTTTTGTGCAGGTTTTTTTTTTTTTTTTTTTTTGGTGTGTGTATGTGGTTTTGGTTTTTTTTTTTTTTGTTCAGTTTGGGTTTTTTGGTTTATTTGTTTTGGTTTTTAAATGATTTCTTAAATTTCATGGTATAGTGTAGGTACTGTACTATAGTACTACGGGTTAGGCATATTGAAAAATAGCTGTCATGGGGAGAGACAGTCTTTCAAACCCTTAGTCCTCTCAAGAGCTATGAATATCAAGCCAGAAGCCTTGCACAGATTATTTATTCAGTGATACTCCACTGGGGCCTGTGAGTTGTTCTCTGTGATTGTTACCTCTGCTACAGAGTAGGTGGGCATTTAGTCTCTTGGGTTTTTTCAGGGACTACCATTTCATACATAAAGAGGACAATGTGCAGAAATCCAGACTGAAGATGTGCAGACTGTGGATTTGATTTAAATTCCATCAAGTTGTTCTTCCTTCTGTTATTAAAGAAGGTTTTGGTGGTAGGTTTTTTGGTGTTTGAGGTTTGTTTTTTTTTTAAAGTATAGACGATCCAGCAATTCAGTCGAATGAAGAGTTAATTCAAAATTCTCTTTTAATAGGTGTATGCTGTCAGTTTAGATAGAACTGGGTAGGGAAAATAAAAGCATGGTGAACTCTCTGGAATTATTCTTCAATGGCTATGGAAGATAAAGGGTGTATTTAGACTATAGAAATGGTTAGTTTTTCTGAAGACACTGCTTTGTTTCTGAAATAGATGAGCAATTGTATCCTCAAAACAAACTTGCTTCCTTTCTTTTTGGAAAGACTTCTTTCAGAAATGGGAGAGTACCAGTTCTAGGATGGTTTTGCTGTGAAAGATAAGTTATGCAGAAATAAAATGCAGGTTGGACTCTCAGAGCCTGGGGCTGGCTATTGTTCCCAAAGAAAAAAAAAATTCCCAACTGCTCTTTATTATTCAAAGACAGAATGCAGTACACTACATCCAGGGAATACAGATCAGATAATAGCAGCAGTATTTCTGTGACTTTCACTATTTGGCTACTAAACTTTTCAGTTACAAGGGAAATGAATTGCAAGTGAAATAAACTCTGTCATAGTTATGGAGAATAAAAATCATTATGGGTGTATCTTCAAATATTAAAAAGAAACCTTTATTTTTGTAATAAACTCTGTAATAGTTTATGTAATATTTTACGTAATCCCTTAATTCACGTGGCATATTTTAGAGACAATCCAGTAGCGTTTCCTATGTGAATCAAGATAACCACATAATGAAAACATAAATGAAAAAAAAAAATTAAAAAGGAAGGGATTATAACTTTTGAGATTTAAAAATAAGGTGAATCATTATTTTTAACAAAGGTTGTTGTCCTGCAGTTAATTACGTCCTTACTGTTTCTGTGTAATTTTATAGCACGTAATTGGATTCTGGATCAATATAAAGTGCTCGTGGAGATCCCGTAATACCAAGGCCAGAAACTGTTAATCCTCTCTTAATCAGAGAATGATTAAATGGGAGAATTATATGTAATACATGAGTGAGATCAATAATAAACAAAGGAGAAGGAGAGTTATGTTAAGAGTAGACAACTAGGAAGCAAGGAAGGCCTTGAGGGATGATTATTTCCAATGTAAGCTTATTTCAACCAAGTGGCATGATGATATGCATTTTAGAACTACAACTTTTTCACTGACTAGATAAAACGTTAGAAAAATTACAACTGCTTTATGAACCAAATGCACACAGGCTAAAACCAGATCTGTGCAAACACATGACTTATATTTGGATGATGAAATGAACTTAGTTGAATTATTAGTTGAAGTGAAACTGGTAGCCCTGCTAAACCACATTTTAGAATTTCTTAATTGAAAAATTACATAATGAGTGGCAGATTAAATTAAAACTGATTCAAGTAATTCAGTCCACTATTTCCCAAAATACTACTTTCCGCAATAATTAAACCTGATGTTATTAACTACTGGTGGAAAAGCAAAATCAATGTTAACAATAAATGCTCGAGGATGAATCTGAGGGCTGAACACTTGCAGACTGTTGCAGAGATGTTTTGTCATGTCTACTGCCTGGAAAATATTACTTTTTTTTTGTTTTTTAATTTTAGTGGTGGAGAAACAGAAAGTTTAAGATAAAATTCAGACCATTGCATTTTATTTATGCTTGACCTGTTCCTGGTTTTTAAATGATAATGTGTGCAGTTCCCTTCAGCAGCTGTTGTACCCGTGTGTATAAAAGGTCACTGCCCACAACAAACAGAGTTTACACGGTTTCCTTTTTTGATTATATACGCCACTGGTGAGCAGTAGTAGTCATACTGGCTCACTCTTCTATGTAATATTCAAGATTTGTCTTTCTGAATAATGTTTTGCACTTTGTTCTTTTTGCAAGTGCTTTTGAGATGAGTAGAATGAAAGAATTTATATCTGCCCTTTATTTCTAAACTTAATGCTGCAAATGTATTCCAGAAATTCCCAGGACAGAAGTAAATAGACTGGTAATGCAGAGTACTGCTGCTTTTTAGAATGATGCATTTCCTAGTTTGATGCCTTCATTGTCATTGAGTCAGATTTCAAGGCACCAAGTACAGGCTGCAGTTGGTGTTTCATCATGCAAGTTAAATACAGAATATAAAGTAAAATTTCCTTTGAAAAGATTTAGCATAAACTGTAGGTAGGAATTTTTTAACACCTTTCTCCTTGATGTTGTATCATTTAAGAGATAAAAGGAAGGAAATTGTTAAAGGAAATTTAACCTGCTGAATTCTAAATCTTAAATGTAATGTATCCTTTTCCCTCTGGAAGCATAAATCTCTTTACAAACTTTAAAAAAATAAAAAAAGTTACAGTATTAGCAGGATGTCAGCTGGTGTGGAAATCATTTATCCACCACTTAAAAGTATCCACATCTGGGATGGCTAAAATGTTGAAGTACCATTTCCCAGCAGTTTAGGACAGGAAGGGAGAAGTGTCTTTGCCAGCGAAACTGCCAATTCCACGTATCTTGAGGACAAGTGTTACTTATAGCTGAATTGTTTCCAGGACATTGAAGCGAACACCCACTGCAGAAGTGACCATCACAAAGCTCCTTTTTTAAGTCCCGTGAAAAAATGCTCTCTCAGGCAACATGCTATCACCTTATGACAGGTGGTTGTATAGAATCAGAGATGAGAACAGTGTCTGCCTAATCTCCCACATTAAAGAACACACCAGAGTTTTACCAATTTGGAGACTGAAAACGACAGATTACATTTGAGAGTGGTATATGCCAGTAAATAACCAATTCCAGGAATTGTTCCTGAAAACTTCAATGATTTCTTTTCACAAGAGCTGTAAGTATTATACTTCAAACAAATTCTTATTTCCTGTAAATCAGCAAAAAATCACTAAACCGTATCTCATTCTTTTTAACTGATTATCTGATCCTCTCTGACATAGGAAATTGAATGTCTGGCATCCACAGCATAGAAGTCAGTACAGTATTCTTGTTATTTTTCCATAGAACTGAGAGCCACCTAAATAGGAAATGGTTTGGGCAAGAACAGTAGGATTTTAGCAAAGGTGGAATGCTAAGTGAAACGCTGAATCTACATGGAAAAAGTGTCTGTCTATATGGAAATGATGTTGGGAAAATGATGGAATGTAATTTCACATTCTGTCATGTGAAATGCACTACGTATGGACTTTCAAAGACAGAGCTCATCTTTTACAATGAAACTTAATAAACTTCTACTTTCTATTATAAAAAAGACGTGGTGTGAATGGAACATCACACCTTGACCTGTTTGATCATCTACATTTGACAGTTAATGCTGTTCCTGAAATTTCCAGGTTTTTTGTGACCTTATCTTTTCCTGGAATTCAGCCAAATGCTCCCTTGGTCCTAAAGTACTTGGAAGACAATATCTTCTGGCATCTTGCTTAGATGTTACCTAGAGCCTGAGGAATATTTCATGCAGAAAATAATTTTCCTTTTGTCTTCCTCTGCGAAGACACTTTTCCATAATCCTAATGTTAAATTCAGAGAGCTTGAGAATAATATGCAAAACCAAAATATCAGAAAAAGAGGTATATTAGTAGAGGAAGTCAGGAAATCAGCTAAAACAGTGCCTGATTGTTAACCTTTTGAAAAATGCAGACTGGTGCACTTAGCCTTCAAAGCAGTCATTTGGCTGCGAGTCTGTAAAATAGCAGATCTCCAGTTTAAAGACAGAAGACAACATGCATCATCTCATCTTTAAACCAGCTGGAACATATTAACAGAATCAGACGCACAAGAAAATTCCCTTAGAGCTGTGTGGAATGCTCAGCAGGGGAGGTGAAGATTACCAATAGGCATGATTATGTTATTCCAGTCTGTTTGGAAATTAATATGTGCAACTACTACTTTAAGCTTCCTTTCCCTACTGAAGTTAGGTAGGACATTTGATGGATTAGATTTGGGAAAACGTAATATCATTCTTGACATGCTTTATGGGAGGCAAAGCAAGCCGTGGAGATATTCATGGAGGTTTTCATCACTTCAGTGCAAGAATATGTGAAGTGAAATTTTATCTATGAAAGCTCTCTACACCTTAGAAAGGGCCCTGCATAGCTAAGTATTTGTTACTCAGAAAGAATATGAGGAGACCAGTGCAGAAGTGTTGTAGGCATCAGTTAAGCTTCATAAAGCTGCAGGAGTACATGCAAACCTTGAGTCTACTCTAAAACTTGCAGGATACATTTATACACATGCTGCTTTGGGGAATCTTTCCTATTATGTGTGCTAAATAGCCTTGCTTAATAAATGCTTTGTTTTTAAAACACATGGGAAAAACATTAAAATATTTTTTCATTGTAGTGTTACTCTTGAAATTATCATTATGTTTGGTGTAGAAGAGCCAAGATCTTTTCTTCCCCGTTGGGAAAAAAGAAATCTTTGCAGTATTGTCTCTTAGTAATTCCATATTCTTTTGAACCAGTATTTTAGATAAAACCTTCTCTGTTACTGTCCTGCCTCTAGTAGTAATTTATTAGATGCTTCAGAGGGATTGCTTCTGAAAAGGGCATTAATAGAAAAAACTACTCATAATACAGATTTATTCCTCTTCAGATGGGCTTATGTCTCGAGAACTAGCATTTATTTTTGCTTTCTTCCTGTTAGACAACTTGCAAGCCCCCTTGCTTCGTGTGATGAGTCAGTGACACCATAATTCCAAGACTCAATGGCATTTCTTATATTTAGCAACCAAATAAACGCAGCAATACTTACACCTATAGCATTCCTCAGTAGGAGTTTCCAGCTCTGTCATCTGTTATATCCTATTAATGCAGGCTGTATCTTTTGACTGTGGAAAGTTGTTTCAGTGTAGTTCAAGTCATCAGAGCTATGAGACCTTACACCACTATCGAAGTTGTTTCTTTCCATTCCATTTAGTAGAAGGATGTCATCTCAATACTAGGACAACTGGATGACTCATGCTCTGTCAATGCAAACTATTTGGTGTAATTTATTAGCAGTATGGCTTTTTAGATATTAGGATCTCTTTTAAACCAACTTCAAAGAAGAATCAGAGAGCTTTCTCAAGGGCATAGGAAAGTAGTTTAAAAAGATCAAGTGTACAATTCAGTACATTCACGTTAAGATAAACATTTTAGGAAAGAAGCATAGCATTTTACACCACAGCCATGCAAATAGCAATTAAAATTAAGTCACTGTTCGGCTGCAGTAGGAAGATATAAACACAAAGCATAATATAGTCCCATTAAATGTTAGCTGCAATTTAGTAGGCTGCAGTCATGCTGGGCTAGCAGGGATGAGAAAGCTTTCTGCCTTCTCTTTGCTATTGCTCAGCTGATTTGTTTGGATTTTGTTCTAATTCCTCTGGATGTGAAAAAAGGCAAAAATTACTGATGTGGAATATCCACATTATTAATGTCGGGCTGCACAGTAGTTAAAGCACTAAAATAATACTGCATTACTTAGAATTTTAACTTATTTTTGTTAAATGGAAAGCTTTAACCCTTGAGAAGACCCTGGAGTGATTTGATTGAAATAGTATGAAATGGGTTTTTTTTGTCCTTTTCATTTACATTTTTCCCCTTCTCTGTAACAAAAAGGTCTTGATTACAATGATTATACACTGATTTTTTTTTTTTTTTTTTTCCCCAAAAAAAGCTCTACACCTCATTTAGTGGAATGAACACAAGTAAAATATTTCAAAGTCAGCTATGGGATTATACCACACGTGTCTCATGGGATTTCTGGGGATAAATGTGATTGTCAAGCACTTGTGTGTGCTGTGGCAAAACATTTAAAATTGTTTCAGGTAAGGCATATTGGATAAGATGGTATCTCTTAGAAGACCAGCTGGTATACATGGGAAAAAATAATTAAATATAAAATGGAAGCCCTTACTCAAGACTGCCTTTTTGCCTTCAAAGTTTCTCTGTTTTTTCTTAGATATCGGTCTAATAAAAGCATTTCTCTCTCCCTGCAAATATTGCCCCTTTTTATATCATTATAGTGGGAGCACCTCAGCTACAGATATCATGTTGATCACCATGGTGTGAATCATGAAATCAATTCATTCTTCACCCTTCCTTCCTTCCTTGGTGCCTGTGAAACAGGCAAACCAACTTCATCTGCATTTGCTGTAACGAGCGCCTAGCAGTTTGCAGTGTCACACCTAACGCAAAACTTGCTTTTTGAGAGTTTAAGATTTTAATCTAGGGTTAGCCCAGGATAGCAATGATTTCCTATGAGTAGTAGTTCTAGAGAATAGGATTGAATCCTCATAATTATGATTTTAGAGTCACTGTACCAAAAAGAAGCTTCAAGGTCAAAAAAAATCATACATAGCTCGGGTGTTTATTGGGTGCTTAAAGCCCTTCAGCAGAGTAAGTCATATTTTAATCCTTTTTCTGTAAACTGTGGCCCATAATTTCTCAGCTGCAGTTCAAGACAGTGAAAGCCAAGTAATAACAATGTCTCAGCGGGCATCTGGTATTGAAGGCCGGTTCAAGTCAAGGAGCAATTCCTGTTTGCCCTGGTGGAAGCTCTGTATTTTCCTTCTTCAGCCTTGCTGGTGTGAACAGAGTTTTAGTTCTAGAGGTGTACAAATGTATACTAAGTAGTTATTTTTAAGGGAGTCTTTTTAAAGATCTGAAAAATGCTAAATTAAGACAGATACATATTAATATTTTACATTTCTCTGAGATCTGCTGTTTAGTTACCTACTTGGTACATCAGTAAGTATCCTTCATGCTGTAGAAGAATATCTACCTACTGTTAGGAACTCAGAAGAAGTTGCGTTATTGAAAAGTGCTAAAACCAGAAGAGACTAACTTTCGTGGTTTGTTTGTTTGTTTTTAATTTTTAATTTTTAATTTTTTAAATTTATTCTTCTTTTAGGTGCAAACCACAGAAAGAAAAAAGATTTACAAGGAACTTCAGGAAATTCTTGTGAGCAGAACTCTCACAAAGCGACGATCAGCAGAAGCTTTAATCCTTCTGGGGCAAGAGAGAACTCTGGAGTGGAGTTCCCTGTGAACAGGATAATCGATGTGGATGGAGTCAAACTGGAGGACACTGGCACACGCTGCTGCGATGATTCTGAGGGGAACCTCAGCTTTGAAGGTTACATCTCTGAACTGAGATCTTGCCAAGGGAGGATGAGGACTGGAGTTTATAGGACATCAGACCTTCCGTCTCTGATTAATGTCAAGAGTGAGAAGAATAAGGGCACTGAGAATCGGTATAAAGCTACATTTGTTTAAATCTCTGTTTTCAATTAAGAGTTCTGGTATTTTTGCTTGACATCAGCAGCAATGGAGATATGCCTTAGAGACATATTTTTTTCTGCAAGTTATAAGTTGTTTTCAGTATCCAGTTGCCTTCAATGAGCCTTCCAGACTGTCTCTTCTGATACGAATTAATGCTCAAAAAATGAAAAAATAGTGTATCAATGAAAGTATTGCGCTACGTGTTTTTCTTCTCTCATCATTTTCCCTGGGATGATTCCATTGCATAGTGCAATTAAAATTTTTACTTCCATGCCTGCCCTTCTTGTCTTTAATGAAGACAAACTCACTTTAAATCCACCTATATAAACTTCTTATTTAAGGTAATTTCACTTTAATATTCTAATGTTTTTTCCTGCTCTGCAAGATTCCCGGAGTGTCAGTGGACTTTTGAAGTGGAAGTAAAATCAGTTACTAGTGTGAAAAGATCAGGATTATTTTCTTAATAGCTTCCTATCTGTCTCATAACATTTGGGTAGATGTCCGGGTAGAATTCAGACCTGTCTAATGCATTGCCTGGGCGGATACATGCAATAAGGCTGTTGTTATACAAACAGTAGGAAGTAAAAAAAAAGGAAAAAAAAAACCCCAGAAACAAACCAAAACTGTGAATTTCCCGTGCTGTGAATAATAACTGCTCTCCTAGCCAACACTGGTGATGTTTTCATACCAGAAATGTATTTACTAATTACACAGTGGTGGGAGGGTCATCTTGTTCCCTGCTCTTCACTGCTTTTGGTCTGTTTTAGCTTTGGGGGAAGGCGGATTTTGTTACTTCTCTTTCAATAAGCGGTTAAGTGCCCCTCATTCTTTTAGTTAGTAATTCTAGTTTCAGTTAATATTCTAGCCTTGGGTAAAATTTTGAGAAAGAAAAGATACTTAAAACTACTTAAACACACTGCTTATGCCACCCGCTCCTTTTCCTCCTTTTCCATTTCTTCAGAACAGGTTATCAGTCTGGACATGCAAAAGGGTATGTGAAGAATTGAGAGCATTGGACCTTTGCTCACCAATGCAAAACAATACTGAGTGTATGTATTGAGACCTTCTGGTGGTTCACTGCTTTGAAATTATTGTGAGACTTAAAAAGTGATGGTTCAGAGCTCCTAGACTGCAGATCCACACAGGCAGGAAGTTTAAAGTACCATAGTAGATATTTATTAACTTCCTTTTCTTTTCTCCTAAAGCATACCAGGAATTGTGAGTTTTCTGAATAGCCAAGAATACTGGAGGCAGTCATTCAGTTTCTTAAACTCGTATCTGTGAGATGAAAAAAAGGATATATATGGTTTTATAACAGTAAACTAAGATTCCTAAAGCTTAAGCATTATATGTCAAATACTCCAGTGATATAAATGGGCACAACACCCATTAGCTTTCATACTTTATTTTTTTTTCTACTGATAAGTGATTTTGCTCTTGCTATAGAGGAAAACCCTTGTTAACATTAGGCTCAACCCAGTGTGTGACTGAATGAGGATATATGCTGTGAAAATAGCTGTTCTTTTAAAAACTTTGAAGATTAAAACTAATTCAAGAGTCATGGTAAAATCGTAGTGGTGTAACAATACCAGAGACTCGGTGAAACACAGCAGGCAGAGCCAGGAGTGAACAAACAGGCTGGCAGACTGATGTAACTGGGTAACATGCTGTAATGGACTGTGCTGTTTAAAACACAGCCATAGCAGTACTGCATGCAGTCTGACTTTGCCTGCGGTGATGGTAAAGGGGGAAAGCTTCTGTACTGATCCATAGGTGTTGTTTTCTGTTGTGCTATATATCGCCTGTGTGGGACTAAACAGTCACAGCACAATGATGTGAAAATATTTAAGTATTTTTAGAGTGCTTTCCAAGTTTGGTTTGTTTTGGTTTGTGTTTTTCTTTCATTTTTTTTGGTGGTATTTTGTTAATAATTCCTATGAGAGGATATTTCTTTACACAGATAAATGGCCACATTTTTTTTTCTATCTTCAAGAAAATTAATAGCTTTGGTCTAATCAAGACTGATATTACACCAGTCAAACTCGAGAGGGCTTTTTGACTTGTAACATGCTTTGTACTTTTTCTGCCTTGGAAAATAAAATCATAACACTGTAGAGGTAAAAGCTTGGAATTCAAAAGCAATCATTACAGTCTTTATTAAGTTCTGATCAGTATTTTAGAGGAAACAAGGTTGCTTATCTTACATTGCAAGTGTGCTTAAGTGTCTTTTAAGTGAGCAATACAGAATTCTTCAGCTGGAAAGAGACAGCTGAAGGGAGATATAAAGTCTGAAAAACCCTGAGTGCCATGGAAAGGGTGGATAGAAATTGACCATCACACTCTTTAATACGACAAGAATTAGGGGCCATCAGATGAAGCCAGTAGAAACCAGGTTCAAATGAAAGAGTGAGTTCTTCACCTTCTGTTTTCTTTCACGAGCTCTTGTGCTCAGAAAAAAAACCAAAACCAAAACCAAAGCAAAACTGCTGTTTTTAAATTCTGAGTGCAGCAAACTGGATTTGACTGAATCAAAGATTCAAAGGGAATTTGGCAGCATGGGAGAGTCAAGCTGTGTGCAGGAAAATGAAGGATATGAAAGAAGGGAGTTTTCTTTAACTTAGGGAAAAATCTTGGCACAATGCCTGGAAATCCTGTAAACAAAGGGACATGGGAAAAACTGTCCCTCCCCATGCTGCACTGTTATTCTAGTTATTGGCATATTGTTTAAAAGAATGACTTCTTAGGTAGGATTCACGGAAATTCAGTCCTTAGACTTAGAATTAATTAATAATATTAGGTCTCCTATTCAATGTCTGACAAAGCTAAGCCTCCTGGAATCAGATGCCACAGATCATGGACTTAATAAAAATGAATGTGGACAGCCTGCTTCTGGCTGATGTTTTCCAATATTTTACTAGGATATTGTCCAGTTTTAATTACTGCATGACTTCAACACGATAATATGATTTTAAGTTGCCTTATTATACCGTGATTTCCACTACTAATGAAATCTACCTGCAATTAAAAAAGCAGCCTGATTGAAGCATTGCTTGATAGATAATCCTTTATCTTGCCAGCTAGTTCCTAAAGATAATCAGATTTTATGTGGCTTTACTTCTCTATTACTTTTTCCCCCCTCTGCAACTGTGCTTGTGCAAAGTTACTCTTATGCCTCCTTAATCTTATGATGATGAATAAAAGGAGAGAGATCCACTGACCCATATCAGTAGTCAAGCTTGAAACTGTAACAACCAGTGATACAAAAAACCCAACCCAAACACTTAGATGACGTTGTCTTATATTTCACTGGGTGTCATGGTATCTGATATTCAAATGGTAGTGGTTTCAGCCTCACAGGCTCTGCAACAGTCACAGTGTTGGTATTTTTGTTTGGTTGGGTTTTTTGTTTTGTTTTAAAGTCTCTGTGAAGAACAGAAAATACACATATAGGCAAATTTCCTCTTAGGATTGCTGTAGCAGTGTGCCTTGTCAACAAATGTGTGATATAACACACATGCAAAATAAACCACTGCGCAATTTAGCTCTGGGGGACTGTATGACAAATAACCAATGTTTTTTGAAGGCTCATAAACAGGCTTAGCAGAGATTTACTGCTCTGTGGGAAGGAGCCAATACCTGGCTGCACCATGTCCTTTCTCATGGCCCTGGAAGTCTTCTGGGGGCTATTTAATGTCTTTCAAGAATGCTGGGTCCTTCGTGCAATACTTCTGTGCCTGAAAGTTTTAGCCTCTTTTCTTGCCTTTGCTGTAGTGTGCATTACTTTATTCCTTTATACTTCTCTTCTGATGCTAGAATCTACTTTTCTTAACAGAAAACACTTAAAAGACATGGCTCAGGTGGTAGCCTCCTTATCTCGTAGCAGAGATAATCAGGATTTATCAGCTTATTTTGATTTTTCGAAAGTAGCCCGATTTTCACCACAGAATTAAAATCCTTGCCAGTAGTTGTTTCTCTGTAGTGGTGCTGCTGCTCATCCCAGACCTCTCCAACACAGCATCAATAGTCAATGTTGTCATTTAAAGCAGTCTCTCCTAAAGTACTCAGTAGCTGGGAAACCAGGTGGGTGTGTGGTAGTGCACTGTAGCGTCTGTGTTGCAAACACCTGGAGGCATCTTTTCACAATTTTCCAAAAGATTTTGAGTAGTTTCCAAGGGCTCAGGTAACCTAAGCCCATGGCTCAATGTCAGGTTCTTATCAAGAGGTGTGAGAAGCCAAAATCGTTGCAGGCCCAAGGCACTCCTCCTAACTCCCAACCGCAGCTCATTGTGTTGGGTTTAGAAATGACCATATTTTTAGGCAGATTTCCAAGCTTTGTAGGATTGTAGCAAACCCTTGTGACAACGAGTGTTATTCTGCAGCTAGTGTGGGTGTTTACCCTGCAGCAAAAACAAGTGGTGCATCCAAGTACTTCTCTGTCCTCCTGGAACAACATCCCAAGCTTAATATAGCAGGGTACTGAACAACCAGAAGATCTGTGAATCCTAATCGAATGCCAATTAAAACACGGGAAAAGCTTTCATTGATTTTACTGAAATATTTCCTTGCTGTAGACCAACTGTCACATTTTGCTGGGTTACTCTTGATTTTTTTCAGAAGACCTTTATCTGCTGGGAAGTGCTGGATGATTTGGTGTCTGCAAATCTTGCCTGCATGACTCAAAATGTTAACAAATCCATTATGTTACACACAAACCAATGTTTTTATGAATTTTTTGTATGGAAGATAAGGAAAGAAAAGTGTTTATATTTTTCCATCCCAAGTGATCATTCTGTTGTACAGTCTTAAATGTCATTATACAGAATTTAATTTGTATTCTTGTCTTCTTTGTGATTTTGTCTTTAAACGTCTACATAATGACTTTCTGATATGAAAATGCACAGTGGATTTATTTCTCATACTCCATCTCCCCGAAGTATTGAGAAATCCTGTACCGCACAATAATGTTTATAGAATCTAAAGTGTGTAAAACTCAAATTGTTAATTGTGTATGTAATAAGTAAATAATTTATACCACCGGAATTGATGTTGTTTCACTGATATCTAATTTCAATATAGGGAAAAGATGTGAATAAGTTTTTTTCAGTTATTTTGGGACCAGTTGCCATTTGAACATCACAGCTTCCATGGAAGTATGAGACAATGTGAAACTAGCCTGCGTTTTATTAGATTTTTCTAGGATGTCTTCTTAAACCTTGCTTACATAAAGAAATTCATTCAAAAGAGGATTGTTAAGAATTTCTGCCAAATATTTATATACCATAAAAATAGCTCATGCTCTGGAATTTAATAATAGTGGGTTAGGTTTTTAGCCTTTAATTAATTCCTTTTGCTTTATTCTAGCAACACAAATGGATTGCAAACCTGAGGTAAGGCAGTAGCTGAATGTTTTCCAGGTACAGTGTAATCCTCCTCTGGCTTCCCTTCACAATCTTGGTGGGCTGTCTAGCTCTGCGGTTTTGGAGGAGACAAATGAATCAGAACTTCTCTGCCCTTGCAGCAGGCACTTCTAAAATTCAGGTATGCTCTATCTACCAGAGACCAAGCATGGAAACAATTGGGAATCCCAGTGGTTCAGTGTCTGGATAACCTGAATGAGTGACACCACGGTCCTTACATGGTTCCCTTCTTATTCACTGTCCTCTCTGTGCTTTGAACACCATGTGCTGGAGCAAGGGGGCATACAGAAGTTTGAGTACCAAAAGCAGAAAATAGTGACTGATGGGAATGGGATGAAATGTAACTCTTCCAAGTCCAAGTTAACAATGTATTACTCCACATGATAATCTTGTACCAGTTTCCAGTAATGATGCTGAATCCCACCCCTGCAGGTACACAGGGCTACAAAGCCATGAGAACATTGCCAATTGCCCACAGCCTGCAGCAAACATCAGGGTGTATACTGTAAAGATGGCTCACCTACCTCACTGGAGAAGGCCCTGGAGTCCAAACTTCAGAAGTGTATTCTTAAATACTTTGTGTCTGCTTTGCAAGGATGCCTCAACCTGTACCTTGTTTGCATCCTCTGGCTGCAAAGATCTGCTCACAATCTCAAAGTAGTATATAAATTGGTTATTGTACAGCTTCAGGCCTCAGTTCTGGAGCAGGTTGATAAAGAAATGAAAGGCCAGCTAGAAGATTGTCTAATTCAAGCTAATCCTCTTGGAGTGGCATAATCTTAGATCAGGGCACAAAAATGAAACTAATGCCTCTCCTCATTCTTGCAAGAGGTAACTGGGGGCTTTCTAAGTGATTTGAGTCTTTCCTGGAGAAATGAAACCATGTGATGAGGGGAAACTATCCTTTAATTACCGTTCTCTCTCATTCATAGAGCTGCACAAGCATCCTTTTCACTAACTGTTTGCCAGTATATGAATAATGTGGACTCAAATACCAACAATGTCTACATAACTTCAACCTCTTCCACACTTAGAATTTCCAGAGACAATACCATGGCCAGGATTAAGCAATGCCTGGCTGAGATCAGTCCACTGTATGCAAAGCAGTTAGCTGAAACTTGTTTGCAACCAGGAGATAATCGGTGATGGTGGGCACATATCTTTCATCTTGTCCTTGCTCATTTGATCATTGGGTAAAACATGTGTGTTTATCTATTAGAAAATCCAGAACAAAGCATGTGGCAACTTCACTCCCTGGCAAGAGGCTGAAGACAAAAACAGGGAGATGCTTTTCTTCCTGTTGGAAGGTGCTCAGCATGCTCCATCAGTCTTGCACGACCTTAGACTCCTGGAGACTGCTGCTTCTCTTTGCCTGTTTGTCTCATGCTGTTGTGGGAAAGACACAGCAACAGAAGCCTGAGATTTTGCTGCCAGTCCTTGCAACGACATCAGTTTATACCATGAAAGGACCCACTCAGTGGTGCCATAAGATGTAATTTTTCTTGCCAGATAAGTGTGTAGTTAATAAGATTGGGCCACATGTGAGCAAAAGAAAGTCCAGTTTAACTCAGAAGAGATTTAGCAGAGCCTTTGTATCCTTAATGCAGGAGTTACTTTATATATGTGTTAGCGATATAATTAATATTGTCCATGGTTATAAAGAATGATTTGTTTCATCCTCAAGTTGAAACATAATTTTGGACAGGTGACTTGTACCTTAAATTTCACTCTTCTATTTTTTTCCAGGTCTCAATTGCTTATACAGGGTTTCTCGATACCTACCTTAGATGTAAATGCATATGCAGGAGGTCCCTGAAGCAAGGTGGGGTGACTCTGTTCTGCCAGCATCTCCTGATGTGTGAACAATATAAGTCAATGACAGCTCAGATTGTTTCTGCAGCAATTACACAGGGTAGCAATTACATTTCTGCAGCAATTACAAGGAGTAAGTGGTACTGGAGGTACAGGGAAATGAGGGGAAAAAGAGAGAGAAGGAAATACAGTGAGGATATTGGCCACACTGTGAAATCTTTAGCCTAAGCCTATTCTTGAGGCCAGCAGTGATGTAGTGAGTGGCACACAAAAAGGATTTATGCAGTGAGGAGAAAGCTTCCTGCCAGGAGGGACCCAGGGTTCTTCCCAGGACATCTCTGCCTGCCTTACCTTTGGGAGTGGGGGAAAAAGGGCCTTTATGTTTTGTCAGGGACAGAATCCCTGGTTTGGTGAAAAATACTGTGCAGCAATCTCCAGCAGCATGAGACCGTGGACCATCTAGAGCAGAGAGAAATAACAGAGAAGAGGCCATCAGTAGTGGGGCTTTTGTATGGAGCGAGACAAGAGCCCTGGTAAGGGATATCTGTGTCCCTCCTTCCAGGAGGCAAATTTATATCTCTTCCTACTTGTTATGTTACCCGCTTTCCCAAACACAACCTGAGGCATGGAACTGAGGTCCAAGCATCCTGCTCCTGTGTAGGACCAAGAGCTTGACAGCGGGGAGGCTGAATGGAGAAGATGGAGATGTCCCTTAGAGGTTTGCCACCAGATTTGTGATGTAAAAACCCCAGGGAAAGCCCAGGCAACCACTACGCTAGAGTAACAATACAGATTGATAAATCTGACATGAGTATCCTTATGATGATATTGCAAAATAGTGTCCAAGGAGCCCTTCTGGCTCGGGGGCAGCTGCCACAGTGACACTGAGGAACCTTTCCTGTGCAGGTTTAGTAGAAGGCACCTCATTATGTGGCTTCCCCTGGTCACCACAGCCAAAAGGCTGACCAACAGGTGTCATCTGGCCTTCAATCCTCAGCAGAGCAGAAACAATGTGTAATAAGATATCTGGTTTTCATACATATATATATGGAGAAAAAAAAGAAAAAACCCAAACTAAAACAACAATATATATAGGGGTTTCCATAGGGGATATTATTAGAGCTGCAATCAGAATAATTAGAGCACTATTTGTGAACTCTGCTCTCCACCTTTGTGGTCTCTGCTCTACCACAGGAAATAACCCCGAAGTCGAGGTAGGCTGTGGGCCTTCTGTCCTTCCCATGGGGTTGTCTCTTTCCCATTAGTGCTCCTTCCCACTTCAAAAGGGAAGAGTTCAGCTGCCTTCAGCTGCAGAAGTGGAGCTACCTTCCCTCACACATGCCTGACTTATAGACCATTTTAAAGTATGCCATGGGGGCGTCTAATATGCTAATGAAGAAAGTGGGTGGAATAGCAGGAATTTGAGCACAGCTAAAAATGTACATGCCTAACAATTGCAAATCAGCCTGTGCTGAAGTTACCTAAATGGGTTGGCATCGGTGGAAGGTGGGTGCCTCTACACCTCTTCTTGTCAGTTTTCAGTGAGTACATGGCTAAAAAAAAATCATACGCCTCTGTATATGGGCCTACTGTTTCAGCCAGGGTTATCGGCAAAGGTTTATGTCGAAGTCCTTGAAAAATAGCGTTACCTCCTTTCCACTCTTACTCATACAGTAGGAGGAACAGTCTCTTCATGCAAACACATCCTAGACTGGTTGCAGGCATAGTATTTCAGATATGACATCTGAGTATATCAACAGAACTAAGCATGATCTTGAAATGGACTTCTAAACTCTTGGCTAGATTTTGCAATTAGATCCATGTCTGGGGTGCATGGATGAAGGTTCTGCATATTGTGGCTTGTAGTAGAGCTTTAAATTGCTCACAGATTCGTGTGACTAGCATGATAAAATCACAGTCTGGTTTTGTTTCTGCAGCTCATACTTTTATGTGATCTGATTTTTCAGATCAGACCTAAATATTTCTGGATGCCTGAAAATGTTTGTAAGCACAGCTGCAGGTAAAGGCTTTTTAAATCCATACCTGCAACTGCAGTGTCTGAATCTCAATAAAAATGTGATTTGACAGGGAAGAAAGCATGAAGCTATTACAAAATCAATGCATGAAAGGTGGTTTATTGAAAAGAGAAAAACTGCAGGCAGGGTATTGTCTGATAGGGCATCCTGCCAAGGCTAAGCCACCCATGCCAGTAGGAGGTCATGCTTGTGGAGCTGCAGCCTGATCAGTATGTCATGTGTCTTTTTGGGAAAGTAAATGTTAACAGGAAAAGACTGGTGTGTGAATGAGTGAAATGGGGCTACAGCTGCAGGGAAAAGGCCAAAAAAAAAATTGGCATAGTCTTCCTAGGAGTGCTGAAACCAGAGGAGAGGACACCCCAGGGTTTGCTTTGCTGCTGCTTGTTTGAAAGACTGTGTCTTCTGGGTGCTGTGCTGTCGTGGGTCCTGTGCCTGCTCCTGCAGGACACAGGCATTGAGGACAGGCTGTGAAGCTCTGGGCTAGGGGAGGGAGATGAATACAACAACCCTCTGACTGAGGAGGGATTCATAAGGTCTGATGCTTTTAACTGAATGTAGGTGTAGCTCTGTGTGATGGCCCATTGTTGTGGGAATAAAAGGTGCTAGTGGAGAGCAAGACCAAAGAGGCCATGTGTGAGGGATAGCAGTGAGATAAGAGGGTAGAAGTGTCAGAGAAACACCAGGATGTTGGTTTTGAGAAGAGCGACATTTAACAAAAACTTGCCGAGGTCACTGGAGTAACTATCATGAGAAAACCCAAAAGTCCAGGGACAGATCCAACTCTATGGGGACATGTGACACCAGCATGAAGGTCTTAAGAGCTGCCAAAAGATGGCCTCAAGCCCTGCAGAAGGCAGAGGCGAGAGACCCAATAATGCAATAAGACTATCTTGTGCTTTGAAGGGGGACATTCACTCTGCTGCTGTGTGCTGGTGATGCAATGGAGGCTGCTGACAAAGTTGTGGGCCAGAATGGGACATCCACAGCCCATGCACTGGGGAAGGGGGATGAGGGTGATGAGGGAGTGAGATGAAAAAAATATGATAAATCTGAGAACAGTTTCAGTCCCTGGAGAGAAGAGAAAGGAGATCAGTGCAGAAAATCCCAGAGCTGTGAGCTCATGGGTGAGGGAAGCCAGGAGAGCTGCTAGAGGTGCTGGAGGAGTGTGGGAGGTGAGAGAGGTGAGGAGGAGTAGACATTTGGGTGAAGGCGTATCTTTCTGTCCTAGGATTATCTGCTAAGTGCAGCAGTGCCAAATCTATGTTTGCTGGATCCCAGCTGCCCAGCAACCAGCCTTTTGCAGCTGTGCTTTTACCAGCATCTTACCAGCATCTACCCATCTGTCTGGAGGAGAGGGAAGGATGGCTTGTAAAAGGATTTGTTTGCTCTGTTACAGTGTGGCAGAGGTTATGCACAGCTTGGAGACTGTGAATGTTAACAGCAAAGCAAGTGTAGGAGAGGATGGACCAGGACTCCAATCCCTTCTGAAGCAAAACCATGACATTTTTTCCCCCTGGGATTTCTGAAGCTCCCAGGGAGAGGAGGGTGACATTCAGAGGTGTCTGTGGTTGCAGCGTGGCTATGTGGAAATCTGGGTGCTACACTGTTCAAGGCCCCTGTGAATAACTCGACTTTTCAGTTTGATTTGAGCCAAAGCTTTTCTTATTTTCTTGCTGAAATAAGCAAATAAGTGAAATTATTTCAGCTTTCTTCCTTTGCACATGGGTTCAGCAAGAGGAACCAAGTGGCTTTGCTCTAGGTACCACTCCAGAAGAGAGAAGAGGAGGTGGAGGCTCACTTTTGCCAGTGGTGAAGATGCTGGCTTGGGATGCGAGTGACCAGATTAAGGTTGCACCATTTCCTGAGACAGGTCTGTTCCATGCCCTCCTGTGTTGGGGCAGCCCTGAGCAGCAGGTGTTAGAAGGAAGGGGAAGAGTTTCTCATGTATTCCCAGTGTTGCTGCATTGCCCACTTTTAAAATGTTTTAAAAATCACTAGACTTGGAGCTTATGAGTATTAGCCTCAGTTGTGGTGACTGGAATATTCACTACATAATGGGGACAGCTGAATTTTAGTAATGACTCCTAGGACCAGATGATGGGAATGATCTCAAGAAACAGAGATGAAGGGAATGTCATCCAACAGTGACAACAAAGTCTTCAATGTGGCTGCAGGTCCCCCAGAGGAAAAGAAAAGATAGTCAGGAGAGTCTGTCCATGTCTCATGTCAGCCCTGAGTCCCTTGCTACTACACCAGAAGCAGAATTGCCACATGTGATCATTTGCACCCTACTCCTTCCTGAAATATAAATCAGAAGTTGTATTTTTTTCATGTTAGAAATACTTCTAATTACTTCCAATTCATACACACTCATCAGATTTTATAAAAACCTTGCACATGGCACACTCGCAGAGGCTTTAGATCCAGCACTAGTTCCTTGTGCCAATAATGCTGTAGCCTGCAACTCTCTCCAGGAAGCTGGGTTTGGGCTTCGTAACAATAATGCCAACTAAAGGCATTCAATCAAAAACTGCCTCGTTAGTTGGCTGCTGTATGTTATCTTCACAAGGGAAGAAGAACCTGTCTTTGAAAGAAGAAAAACTTATTATCTCACTACTATGGAAAACCACAGAAGTTTGCAAAAATGCATGAGGGAAGCAGTCATTAGAAATTATTGTAGTTCTTCTTCAGTTTTGCAGTAGCTGAGTGGTAGATATCTTGGAAACATTTTAAATGGTTAGGCAATAACAAAAATAGAGAACAAGTGAACTTGCAGTCATGGGACAATCCTTGCCCAGTCTGCTTGTAGCTGGTACATAGAAATGAATGCAAACGGATGTGTATGTGTTTAAACTTATCTTTTCCACTTATGTCTAGTGAACTAATTGAGGGGAAAAAAAAAAAAAAGTGATTTTATTCTTTCATATTGGTGGCTGACTCGATTTACTTTTGGTTGGTATTTAATGATTTAAGATGGTTTCTAATATTGTTTCATTTTTACTAAGTAGTTGAGAGTCTGGAATGTTATTAATTATTGTTAAATTTAAAGGAATAAAAAAACATTGCAATATGTGAAGTGAGGAAAAGGCAGATGTATGAGGCAGCATTATCAGTATGTGCTGTACCCCCTGCAGCAAGGATTTCTGTCTCTTTCTGCTCATTTATTGTTTATTTGCCTTTTCATTTTCCCATAATGATGTCAGTATTAAGGGGAAAATGCTGAAACTGAGGAATTTTAGCCTTTGATACAGAAGGATTACAGCCTGCAAACACAATACAGAGTTCCTAGTCTTGTTATGAAACCTTTCATTGACTTCAACAGTAGCAGAATCTGGCTCTAAATGCATTTGGATTATGTGCACTCCACAGGAAATGTTCAATATTATGTTCAGAAAAATTAAGAATCAGAATGTGCCTTTCTTTAAAAGGGAAATGTAATTTTCTTAGAAAACAAGAACCAGACTTTATCTGTAGTTTCACTGGTGGAATGAGCTGCAATACAGGCTCCAGGCCTTAGAGCTGCTAAGATACTCATACATACACACACATAGTTTTATATTTATGTTTATGCTTATATTTATAATCAATTATTTAGTATTTTACAGAGCCTCTTATGAAATGAGCACTAAATGAAGTCTAAAATCTAACGCTAGGGACTTTATCTTGAATGTCATATGGACTGTTTCCATATCTTCATTGTTTCTCTCATTGTTACGGTATTTGCTTCATACACACCTGACTGTTTTCTCCCTTTGTGGAAAGCTCCCTTCAGTAGACTGGAAACAGTGAGTCACAGCTGAATTGATTTGAGAAGGTTAAGGAGAGTAGATCTGTAGGCTTATCAGCCCAACCTATGGTTTTGGCATGGTGCCCCAGGTCTTACAGGCTGGTGGGTTCTCAGCTGCAGCAATACAAACCAAAGAGCATCTCCTCTCTACAGCAGAAGACATTTCTCTCATGGTAGGCATCCCCAGAGGTCTTAACAATGTGTAATCTCGTGATATATGAACATGAGAGTTGGTCTTTGGTCTTTGGCAGAGGCAAAGGGCTGCTGTAGGGATGGACCATTTGATGCTCTGCATGCTGAGGAGGTGGCTGTCTGTGTGCACTGGTTCTGCCTTCATCTCTGGTTAGTCCATTCCTGAGGTGAGGTGTGATTCCTGTAAACCACCTGAGCACCAGTGACAGTGGCATGGGTGTACATGAGTAAATAAAAAAGATTACACTTGATGAAACTCCCTAAGCTCTGTGCTGCTTAATTTCCCCCCATTTTTATTATCTTCACATTGGAAGTTCTGTGGATCTGGATTCTCAATGGAGAGGCTGCAGAGTCAGGTGAGAACACGGTAGGGCAAGGGATGGCCCCCCCCTGCATGGTGCCTCTGCCTTTGGGGACCTTCCCAGCTCACCCAGGACCATGCTGCTAGAAGTCTCTATCTGGATAGAGACTGCATAAAACTGGACTAGTGAAGGAATTCACACACCTCAGCTCTCTTTCCCCTGGTTTGTTCCCCAGCCATCCCTCCATGCACACTTCTTGTGCTGCTCATGGCCGAAAGCTTCACATGATGATACACGAATATCCACAGCCAAGAGCTTATTCTTCAACCTTATGAACTCCCAAGTGCCCAAAGCTTTGTGAAGTTTATAAGAACTCAGTATAAAACAGTCTTCAGTTTTCTGAGTATTTCCTTGCCAGTGAGATATAATATTTCTCAAAAAAAGCCCAACAAACCCCAAACCAAAAAACAAACAAACCCCACAAAACCCACAAAAAACAAACCGAGAGAAAAAAAAAAGTCCTGCATCAGTTTTACTACTTCTATAAAAAGTCTGATGAATGCAGGCAGACTTTCTTCTGGCTATAAATAGCTGAAAGAGTCTCTGATTATTTAACATAATTTATAAAAATACACACATCAAATTCTGCCTTCTCTCTATGCCATAATACCTGTTCAGACACCTTTGCTGAACAAATGCAGGCAGTGTACATGTAGTAGTTAGGGTTTTTTAATGATTCATACCAGTCTGAATCCTACAAATCACAGTTTGGTCATTATTCAGACCTTACTCAGGGGTAATTCCAATTATTTGGTGGTGCTTCTCTGGAAGCTGTGGCAAATCCTGGCTTTGATGTCTTTTCCTTTTCCTTTTGCTTTGTGCCAGCATCATCCTATCAGCTGAAATGGTTCCTGGATGTTGCTGCTGTTTCCTTTTTCTTATGGCAAGGAATCAGTCTGAGCTAAAAGCTTAGGGTTGTGACTCCCCAGAAAGACACTCTGCAGCTCCTGCTTGTAGTTCATTGCCTACCGTGTACAACAACCAGGTGCTTGAATATAGTTTTAGGGATAGGAAAATGCTTTCCTACAGCATCTCTTAGTCATCACAGAAGTACAATGTTTCTGTTCCTGGAAGTGGCTGGATTTTATTCTGGAAATGAGTGGAAGAGGATATTACTGCACCTTTTAAGCAATATCTTCCTCCTCCTCTCGCTGTCCAGTCCTCGCTCCCCTGTTCCTCTTTCCACAGAGCTTTTGGGAACTCTGGATGGAATAGCAGCTCATGGCTTTTTTCTTTTTTACTTTCTTTGCACAATATCAGTAGAATGGATGGTAAGCACATGTCTACAAGCCACTGTATAGGCATTACTAGTTTGCAGCCTGATGACCTAAATTGAGAATAAAGGTAGGAAGAGGAAATCTATGTTCCAGCTTTGACAGGTGTCCCCAGGCAGATCATACTGTTGGTACATCCTATTTCCATGTTTGAAATGAGTGAAAATAAGACAGATCTATTCCACAGGTCTATTCTGAAGGTTTATTTACTTCAGATCTTCAGGCAACAAGTGGAGCATAGAGGCAAAAATATTTTTTCTGCTTGTTTGCTCTTTCTTGGATTTTGTGAAGAAAATATCGAAATTTACCTGTTCCCTGCTGGTCCAAGATTTGTTGATAGTAGGAAGGTTTTTATCCAGAAATGTATAATTGTACTAACAAGAGCTATTACTGTGATGACAGACACAGCAGTGTGATAGCAGTCAGAAGAAATTCCCTCCAACATTATAAACCATCATGGAAAAATGGTGTTGGTGTGGCTGCAGTGCACCATGGGAGTCTGCTGCCACCGTCTTGTAGGGTTAAAAACAAAATTAAAAAAAAATCACATCAGTTCCATAGATGTTCTGGTGAAACTTCAAAGGGTAGAGCACAATATAAGCAAGGATGATGGTATTCTTTCTGCTGTTGTGGCTCTGGGGATTTTGGGTGTGAAGAGGTGTGGTCCCTGATTGACAGGACATGGCTGGCAAAAGCCTCAAGCATAGACACAGTTGTACCAGCCAAACCTGTGGATTCTGGTTGTGAGGCAAGGTGGGGCTGAAACAGACTCCACTGGTGAAATCTCAGTTTTAGCAATACCCTCTGCATCCCTATTAGAAATGCTTCTGCAGTGCAGCTATCTTGGCCAAGCACTTACAAGACAGAGATGGCTTTGCTCAGGCGGCTGCAGAAGGGAGATTTTTTTTTGGGTACAGTAAATGTTTCATCAGAGTAATGCCTATTTTCTTTCTCTTTAATTGTCCCATCTGTTGCTAAAAGGCTGCTGTTGTAAGTCACAGCTGGGCAGGTAACCATCTGTTAATGAGTAATTCTCGTGGCTGATTATCGGCATTGATCTGGTCCATATTTTGCAATGTAATGTCATCTCCTGAGTGGGCTCATCTGGAGCTTCTTGTTACTGCTATACCATGCTTTTAATTAACTCCAGAAGAGAAAGAGATGGGAAATGTCTGGATGGTAAATCATCTCCTACTACAAGCAACACTGGATCAGCTCCAACATTGGAGGTGCTCTTAAACGCTTGCTGAGTACACTGGTGATCATCTCTGAGGGTCAGCCATTTTGTAAACTCCTCACTCCCTGTGGTTTAGAGAGTGTCTCACTACATGGCATTCCCATCTACCCACAAAGACATTAATGATTAACAGTGATAACAGCTCTGCTTACTTAAAAAACTAAAATACCCTAAAGTCAAGTAAATCGCAGTCCCTTGCGAAAGCTTGTTGCTGATTCACGCTCCTGCTTCAGCCCATCCCTGGAAGTTTCCCTCTGCCAGGCAAAACCTTCTTGAGAGGAGAGCAAAGATGAAAGTCTGTGCTCCTTTCACTGTTGTCTTGGCTCTGACTCTGAGCAGTGACTGTGCAAGGATGGTAAGTCTGATTCTTCTGTTTTGGAGTGGTGGATCACCTACGTGCTGGCTGGCAGGACAATGTTGCCTTGGGGTTGGATGAGTGTAGCCGCCAGCCAGACCAAAAGGAAGAGCACTTCAGATGAATAATAAAAGGCATTTGCTAGATGAAGGCTCACAGCAGTGCTGGCTAAGGAGGGTGCCTGAAGGATAGCTGGTCCCACGCATATCTGCATTTAAAGAAATTGCTTGTACCCATGCCCTGCTAGGAAGGAAGAATGGGAGGGGAGGAATGACCGCCAAAACTGAAATATTTTGAAAATGCATCTCAGAAATATGTTGACACAAGCAGATACCTGCAGTGGTGTGGAAGGAGAGTGCTACCCCACCAGACTTACTCCTACTTGGTAACTGAACATGCCAGCTTAGGCAACCATCTCCTTTTCAAACCCCTTCGTGTTGTCATGCCATTGCCCCTCAGCATTTTTCATGGTGTGCTTTGTCTTTTTCTGGGTATGACTGCATGGCACCTGTACCACTGCTGAGCATGGCCATGATGGTTTGACTTAGCTTGTTTGTTTAAACCCCACCACGGCCTGGCATCCACCATGGACTAGCAGTGCAGCTAATAGCCTGAGCCTTCAGTTGTGTGGCTTTATGATTAGTCTTATTTCACTGGTTAGGTTAAAACTAGCTCGGATATACTTAAATGATGCTATAATCCTAACTATCCAAGTGAAGTACAGAAGTATCTCCTCAGACATTGCAGGTGGGAGCAGAAAGGAATATTCATGGTGCCTAGGAAAAGTTCAGTCCTGGCTCAAGCTGCTAGAGACTGCTCATTGCTGGCAGAGTCAGTATAGTGTGCAAACACTGTTTCTTCCTCTGAACTGTTCAAGCTCTCCCTATATTTTAGCAATAGCTATGTCTTAATCTGACTTGTTATGTCCCCAATCCAGTTCTACGGTCATGATGTGCTGCTTCTTTAACTGCTTTTGTGATATTTTTATTTTGCTATAGTTCAGCTGTCAGCACCTTTGGTGGCAGCAGCACTTTATGTGTATTACTGGTTTTTATTATTTCCTGTGGCTTGAAATCAGCTCAGCCTAGTGCTCTTTGCTTGCTGATAGGCAAATCCAAATAAAGTAGAGGTTGCTTTTTTTTCACCAGTGCCCTGGGGGATACAGCTAAATGACAGGAAAAGCCAAATGCTGTGATATTATTTGTAACTGTGAACTGGCCCCAGAATGCATATATGCTTCCTGCTGGGAGAAACAGGAGCTGTGTCCCTTGGCAATAGAAAGACATAAAGGAGCAGAGCTTTATCATTTTTAGTGCTGTGCAGGTTTTCCTGGTTTAACAGCGACTTTTCACGAGCCAGTGTTTATCTACCCTCATTCGCCAGACTATGCCCCAGCAAAAATCACACACAAATAATGAGATCTTTGTAGAAGCACTGGGAGAAACACAATTTCAGGGCAGCCTGGAAAGCATGTTTGTCTCTATAGGATGGTTCCCAGAGTGAATTTGCGTCTCCAACCCACATTCTTTTTTCTCTTTGTAGCACTACAAATCTGAGTCAGGAAGAGGCTCAAAACATGAGTTTGCTCGCCCACAAGGTACAAAGTCTAATCCAGTAGGTTTTGTGACAGTAAGAATGATCTGCCTGTCTGTATTCGTGCTGTGCAAGTCAGTAGTAAGCCCGTCTTTGTTTCAACATGAGTAAGAATTATGGAATGGTTGTGCCAATATTAATTTCTATATAGAGGGGAATGTGGGATTAGCTCAGGAAGCTCAGGTAATTTTCCTTCAGGTGTGGATTAATGGAAAGGTGCTGATGATATTTTGGTTTGTCTCAGCTGGTGTGACTTATACTCAGTCATAACATAATGTGGCTCTGGATGTGCAACTCCCTTTAATCAGAGCTGCGTCTGCCCTGCAACTAAAGTATATAAGCTCTTTGGATGTATAGGTTCAATTTCTCCTACTGTCCTTGACCTCTCTGTGGGAGAAGGGTCTGAGCCTCATGCAGTTTGCTGGGTTGCTTTTGTTTTGATGGCACCTAAACAAACAGCCATCCTGGCTGTGTGTGGGCATTGCAGACTTCCATTTCTAAAGCTTTTATTGTCCTGTACTTTTTCTTTTAAGGATTATATGAATTGGACTGTTTTGTTGCCTTTATAGCTTAGAATAATCTTTAATGGGCTTTGGGATGCAATATGTCTTCTGAATGGATGTATTTTCATAACTTCCCTAACTGCTTGTAATGGGAGGTATCAGACAGAGAAGGCAAATATCTGAACATTTCCTTAATTAGTTCAGACAGTGAAAACCAGGCTGGAAAAAGGGATAGCAGAGGGTCTGGCAGTAGCTATTTTGCATTGACATATAAAGGGGCAGTTAGGACAGAGAGAGTACCCATAATTCCAACTGGTTAAGAAGGATTTGGACCACAGGGATGGGTTATTTTTCCCATAGTGCTAATAACTGGTCTCACAGCTCTTTGAGGTGGAGAGTCTGGACTTGTGAGGGTTAACAGATATTGCAAGGGTGTGCAGGAGCCCCATCTGTCATGGAAGCAGTAAGCTCAGGACAAGGAGCAGTCGTACATGGTCCCTCAGAAATGGAAGTGTGCTGTGCTGCCAACTCTGTTGTCCACCCTGTTTCTCTCCTGTAGCAGTGGTCGGCTTCCCATTCATGCTCCTAGCTCTCAAAAGTGATTGCTTCTGGTTTAATGGTTAAATAAGCTCTGTCAGTTTCTCATTGTCCTTTTTACCTTCAGTCTCCTTCATTCTCAAGACTCATCTTGAAGGATTTTTTCTGATTGTTTCCTACTAGCCTTCCTAGACTCCCGCCGCCCTCCCTTAGACTCCCATCACTCATGCTGTAAAGAGAACAATTGCCCTTTTTGTACAACAGTCTCATCAACTTATCCCCACTTGTAAGGAATCTTCTTATCCCAAAGGGAAGGTGGTATGATAAAAATATCTGTCATGTCCCCCAGCCTTTAAAACCTTCTTTCTCCTGACTGTTTCTATTTCAGTTTGCACTGTCTGGTACCCTAATTGTTTTAAACAGATGTTACAATGGGATATGGAGCCTGAATGGATACTACTTCAGAAATCAATTTAATATCCTATTACAATACTACATAATTAGAAATGATAATTGCAATTAATGAATATAAGTGGCATTTGCAGTACCAGAAATTGCAATACGTTTTGAGTTGAAATGATCTGAGATTATATTCTACCACAGAGACCATCAATCTTTGTTATTCAGTCATTGTATAGGATTTTAGGCCTTTTCTTACACATGAATACTTGCAGACACAGAGTCAAAAGTGCAGCTGAAAAACTTGAAGATATCTATCTTCATAATTTCATATAATAGCATGTAATATATATATACCTGTGGGTTAGTGTTCAGCTGCATGATGATTTTTTTATTCTTATATTTCAGTGTTTACAGAGAATGGAGATTTATGCAAATTTCCTTTCCGGTACGGTGGAAGGTTTTATCACTCGTGTTTATCAAATCTATTTTCCCGAAAGAAATGGTAAGTTAACACAGCTCATAAATGAAGACAGCATTCAAATGAAAATGTCATCCTTTTAGTCTTTTAATCTTGGTTTTAAAATAATTAACTTCATCTTGGTCTTCTGTCCATGGAGAGACGTGCAATAGTCCTGCTGATAGTCATGGCTTTGAGGTCAACTTGTACTCAGAGTGGAGGGAGCCCAGGTGTGAGGTCTTTAGGGCCACAGAAAGCTCAAGAAATGCACAAGTGTTTCCTCCTTTACCTTCATAATGGTATTCTGACTTATTTGAATTGCAAGAGCTCATACAGAAATGACAACACTGATGGAATGACCTAATAGAGACCCTCTGCTGAGAAAGGAGAGATAGAGACACCTGTAAGAGATGACACTAGGATAAGGAATTGTTTGCTTTGTATGGGCCATACTTGTACTGCAGCAGAGACCATCTGATTTTTGAAATTGTTTCCCTCCACCCTCATATCTCTAATTTCTATTCAGATTGGCACCAGTCCTCTTTTGGACAGTGCAGTACTAAGAGGTGAGATATAACTCCAGTTTGTTGGGTAATGATTTATTCTACTAGTGTGTCTAAGGCCAGGTCTCCTTACTTTGGGCAAAGGTTATTCTTTTACATATGCAGAAGCTGTTAAAAGCATTCATAATTCATTCTGGGGCAGGGGCAGTCAGGTGGGAACTCTACTGAAGCAAGCACTGAATAAACAAAACTAACTTTACCGGTAATGTGAAAATATATCCACAGAGTTGTGCATGTGTGTGAAAGGCACATACTTGCATGTTTTCAGGGTGGAGATAGTATTTTGTAGTATTTTACTTACCCATGCAGAGCAGAACTCTAATTTTTTATACCAGACTCTAATTTTTTCATGATCTGTGTCATCTTTCTGATGACACTTCTATTTTAAGTGTAAGTGCTGGTATAATATAAGCAACAAAGCACATACCTTCTTACACACACAGACACAAAGCTTCAGGCTAGGAGACTACTTCTGAATTTCCCCAGCATCGATAGATGCTATCTGGGTAAGAAAAGCCTCCAGGAAACAAGAAATCAAGAATATCTTAAAAAAAGGAAGGGAGCTGGAATAATTTACCACTTTGAAACCTGTCTTTAATGAACTATAGCCACGATGAGTTTGACCTTTGGACCAAATTAATTTCATGCAATGGTTGAGATGGATCTTGTTAATACATGATACATGACACTCTTGTGTATTTGTTTTTAGCCAGTTAGGCTGCAAAAATGGAAAAAAAAAAAAAAAGGAAAAAAAAAGGGAAAAAAAGACCACACTTTAGTGCTGACCTTGAACAACTTGGTCTCATGCTTCCGATTTTTAAAAAGCCATTTACAAGTGGGGAGATAAGGAGGAGGACAGCTGGAGCTCTTTGGTTTGATAGGCCATTTCACCCCATGGCTGACCTTCTGGCCAGTGTTTACTTTTCTTTCATAAGCTAAAAGCAACCTAATGTGTGAGTTCAGGCAGAGATGCCGGGAAAAGATCCCTGAATAGCAGCCAGGAAACTGCCTTGTGCAATTTTGTGTGACCTGGGACTAGCCCATGCTGGACTGATGATGAATAGCTTATACCAGGGCACCTGGCAGGCAGCAGATGAGGGAAAGCCTTGTGTTCTTCCTGCTCCTGCCTACCTGCAAGCTGCTAGCAAGGATAGAGATGATGGGAGGCTGGAGGCAACCTGTCTCTTTGGGAGCTAATGCAACGCGAGACCAGAGCAGGAGAGTAGTGGATTATGCACTTAATGAGTCCATATCCTTAATCTTCAAGTCATACTCTAAGGCAGGACTACAGGCAGTACTTCATAGATTAAGCTAAATCCTGCTCCTATTTGCTTTATTATATTTTTTCTCATACTACATATGACACAGATATTGTGTGCTAGCCCATCATACTAAGTTTAATAGTCATAGAATCATAGAATTGTCAAATGATTTGGGTTGGAAGAGACCTTAAAGATAATCTAGTTCCAACCCCACTGACATGGGCAAGAACATCTCCCACTAGACCAGGTTGCTCAAAGCCCCATCCAACCTGGTCCTGAACACTTCCAGTGATGGAGCAGCCACAACTTCCCTAGGCAACCTGTTCTAGTGTCTCACCACCCTCATAGTAAAGAACTTCTTCCTAATTTCTAAACTAAATCTACCCTTTTCCACTTTGAAGCCATTACTTGTCATCCTATCAGTACAAATCATTGTAAAAAGTCCCTCACTAGCTTTCCTGTAGGCTCCCTTCAGATACTAGAAGGCTGCTATAAGAAGCTGCTTGGAGCCTTCTTTTCTCCAGGCTGAACAACTCCATCTCTCTCAGCCTGTCCTTGTAGGATAGGTGTTCCAGCCCTCTGTTCATCTTTGTGACCCTCCTCTGGACCCCCATGTCCTTCTTGTGTTGGAGACTCCTGTACTCCTGGTGTTGTCTCACAAGAGCAGAGTAGAGAGGGAGAATCACCTCCCTTGAACTTTTGGCCACACTTCTTTTGATGCAGCCCAAGATATGATTGGCTTTCTGGGTTGAACCTGAACACTGCTGGCTCATGTTGAGCTTTTCATCAACCAGCACCCCCAAGTCTTTTTTTCTGAGGACTATTCTCTATTGATACTCCACCCAGCCTGTATTTGTGCTTGGGATTGCCCCGACCCAGATGCGGGACCTCACTCTTGGCCTTGTTGAATTTCATGAAGTTGGCATGGGCACACCTCTCAAGCCTGTCAAGGTCCCTCTGGATGGCATCCCTTCCCTCCAGTGTGTCGACCTTACCACTCAGCTTGGTCTCATCCACACACTTCCTAACCGTGCACTTGATCCCACTGTCCATGTCACCAACAAAGATGTTAAACAGCACAAAGGTGTGAGGTCCTCCTGCAGAAAGCATTACCAGAAGTGTCTAACTTAATAGAAAGCTGGATGTCTCATTTATGAAAGTTGCTGTGTTGATTCAAAGGGCTAAATGTTGAAGGCACTGTCACATGATCTTGTCCACTTGTAACATGAAATGTTTCAACATAAATCAGTCCTGACAGCAGAAACTTCTCCATACTCTTTCTGAGAGCAACAAACAAGTTGTATCTTCATAAATATTTGTTGAAAATGCAGGAAAAAAAGCAAAATAATTACAGTGTTCAAATAACAAACTTCCTGTATTGCATTTCCCTTTAATTATAAGCTGTTTTCACAGATGAATTTCTATTTAGTGGCCTCTTACCATGTACTAAAGATGTCACATAAATTTACCCTTTGTGTTGAGGAGGAAAAATTAGCTGGAACTGTTGCTGTAAGTTCTTTGGTACCTCCAGAAAGACAAAATAGTGTAGAGACAGACAAAATGGGAGTGCAGTGAACACCCTTGAGAACAAATGTGGAGGGCTGTCTGAATTGCAACCAAGCTGTGACTGCAGGGGTGCTACTAGCACCCTTCCCAGTGCCCCATGGTGGGATGGGTTGCTCCAAGATCCTAGTCAGAGGGAATGGCAGGAGCAGACTTTGGCTCAGATTTTGTCTGTGAATCAGAAGGTTTTGACTCATACCTTGGAGAAACCTTATCCTGCACTGGAGTGCTGGGTGTGTGAGTCCCCATCATGCCAGGTTGCAAGGGTGGACTTAGATCCATATAGGAAGTGCAAGACCTTACCATCTTTTCCAGAAACAGGAATTTTGATACTTTGACCACAGACTGAAAATAGTGCAAAGGAGGCCTTTTTGACCAGGTGGATTGCAAGTTGGAGAGTTTATGCCAGTCCTGAAAAGGAGAAGGTCATGTGGGTTGATCCAGGAGCTACCAAGCAACTGGATTTTTCTGGTACTGGTGGTGGTTGCTCTGGTGTTGTTGGACAAAGTCTTATCTCTTGTGATCAGGACAACACCTAAAAAGGTCTGAGGGAACCTCCAGGCCTTGAACATGGTGACAGCCCCAGGTGTGACAGAAGAGATCTTTCCATCCACCTGTCTGCCTCTGGCCCAAGGCTTTGTTTGCTCTCCAAAACATCCTATTATTATGGTTCACAACGTTCCTTATGGGTAAAATAGCCCACTTTCCATTCATCCTGCCTACAAGCTAGGTGTCATCTCTGATACAGGATTTTCTCCATTCATTCCCATGTTGTTTACCATATATGTGTTTAAAATGTTGATTAATTCAATCTCTAGTAGTGGACTTTTCTGATGTAATTAATTCAGTATCTGTCTTAAAGTTTTCACTTTTTTATTAACAATTTCATGTCAGGCTGATGTAAAGACACTTGTTATCTCATAAATTCAGAGAGTGGGCCCATTTACAAGCAGCACAAAGAAATAATAAGCCCATTTGGTTGGTCTGGATCCTGGAGGTAACACCCCATGGGACCAAAGTATCATTGGGTTCTTATTAAGCCTCCAAGAAAGGGAGAGATTTTAAAAAGAAAAGGAGGGAAACTGGTGAAGTAGCTTTGAGGATGTGTTGAGCTTCTCCCCAACAGTGAGAGATATGTGATGAAAAATATAAAAGGATTATGTGAAGGTGCAAGAAGCCTGACACCGAAGAGGTAGCCTAGCATTATGGGGGGGTACCAGCTTCTTCATAGTCATTACAAGGCAATAGGGAAGGTTGTGAAGAGCATTGGGTGAGACAACTAATGGGCTGTGGAAAGCTGGTGGAAGAAGCCTCTGTCAGGGGCTCTGATAACAAAACATATTTCAGAGGGGAAAAAAAAAAAGAGTAGTTCTCCAGTTGTGTAGAACAGGGCTGCTGCTGGGCAGACTCCAGAGAGCATTAATTTGCTTTTTTCCCCCTAATGATCCAAATCTGCTTGCATTCTTTAGGTGTATACAGGGTCTTTTCCATTTGCCTCTTCCATGTGACCCAGTGTTACATCACTTTGCTAAATCAATAATTATGTCTGTCAGAAAAGTCAGAAAAGTTTGGATTCTCCTTCCCTGTCATGACTGGCACAGATGAAGTCTTCAGTTTTGTCAACAATAACACAAGCAGTGCCAAGAATCACTTTGAATTTACTCCTCACCTTAATCCTCATGCATAATAGACCATCCTTTAAAAAAACACAATCCACTTCCCATTGATGGAGCACAGAGAAATTTCCATCAACTCCCAGAAGAGTTGCAGAGGCCTTAATGCCTGTGAGAAAACAGACTCTTAAGTACGTGTCAAGTTAATCTGCACTAGGCTACCAGGCACCTTTCTTTTTTGTGCACCTTATTTAATTGAGGTCACTAAATTTAATATATGTGGCCTATTCAGATGCTCCATAGGAATTAAAGCATTTTAAATACCACACAGCATCTAATTAAGAAGCAAAGTAGGGCAATTAAAATGGTAGACATGATCTTCAATAAAATCTCAATCTAGCTTGAGACGTCCTAGGGGGAAAACATATTTGATAACACAACTATTCAAGTTATGATAAAAACACACAATAAAAATAGATTATCAGGCACATTAAATAAAGCACACTCCTGTTTCTTCCATTGACATGTAGTCACCTGTCTTCCTGTGTAATGGCAGCTGATACTTATTAAGCTTCATTAGAGCTGGTTAGGGAGGATGTTTTGGTGGATGGCACATTGGGACAGGACATGGACCTCCAAGGTTCAGCTTTGGTTCAGTCACACACTCCCTGTGTGGCCTTTGGGAATCCTGTAGGTCTGCTTCTGCAGATGGAGAAGAGCAGGTTAATGCTCCTTGGGGTGCTGTGAACTTTGGAGATAACAAACCGATGAAGGCAAGGAAAGTGTTTGGATGAAAGAGCTGTCAAAGTTTGTCTTGGTAGGATTCCCATGGGCGGTGTGGCATGCAGGATTCAGCCTGCTGCTCTGCAAAAAGGAGATGTTTTATCTGTGCATTTGGAAATCACCCCTGTGTCAGTAATTTCCTCATTTTGTCTGGTAAATTAAAAATAGAAATACTTTAAAGGAACTGAGTGCAAAATATGCTTCCCACTGAAAGCCAGGGAAAAGTCCCTCTGTGGACAGTTTTCTACCTCCACAGATTATTAAAGTAACTGACAGGCATAAAAAAAAGGGTTGGGTCCTGTTTTGCTTGTTTTGTAATGAATAAGGAATGTATAATTTATTTGTTTTGGTTTTAGTTTTGATTTCTGTCTTTTATTTTCTAATCTTAGAAATAGAAAGAAGGTCGGGTTTTTCTGGAGGATTCATTGGAGATCTCAGGTCCTGCTTCCACATCTCAATCTGTATTTTGTTTGAGAGAAATGGGGCAGAGCATCTTTAATAACAGAAAGCATATTTTTCCTCTGCTGCTAAGAGAGTTTGAATGAGACAGGTGTTAATTAGACAAAAAAAGAAGAATGAATTTTCAAGTTGCCGAAGTGTGAAGGCCATATAATTTCACTGCAAGCATTCAGGTTGTTTAAAGGTGCAGTAAACTGCATCTTTAATTCTTTTCAGGTGTTCAACAACACATAACTATGACCGGGACAGGAGATGGGGACACTGTGCTTTGTTGCCCAAAGACCACTCAGGTAAGGTGAGCCATTGCTGAGTTGCTCCAGATACTTGTTGGAGCTGAGAACAGAGGTGTTTCTATTCCCCCTCATGGCTTGGATGTGCCTTTTAGTTTCCCCCTTTTTTAATCAGCTACTTTTTCTGTCTGTTTGAAGAGCTAATTTTTTAGAAGGTACAGAAACATTTCACACCCTGTTCAAGACACAGACACCTCTTCTAGCTGTCTTTACTCAAGATCTCAGAGTAAAGAGCAGACCTTAAAAAACAGACTTCCTTGGGCTTTGGGATGCCTCAGAGAAGACAAGAGAGCAGATGCATTCGTTTCAGGGACAATGGAAGGCTTACTTAGCTTGAGTAGTGCTATGACTTCATGTGGTCAACACACTTCAGTGCTCCAATTATCCAATTACTGCAAAAGTCTGCATAAAATGGGCAGCCAAGGTCTGTGGCAAACTCTCCTTTCTCTCTAAGTCATTTTAACTGACACAGTAGGTGAAAGCACCACATCCCAAATAGTTTGGTGGGGAACATGCCTCCATGTCCTCAGCTGGCTGGCTCTTGTTTGTCTCTGTCTCCCCAGCCCCATGGTTCAAGAGCTGGATGCTGTGGAATCTCATTTTATAATGAATGTATCTAATTAATTCTCAATTTATACACCAACAGACCAGCACTGAAAAATCACGTGTTTTACTGATTAGACTTGATGCCCCTGAGGGTTTTTTTTTGGATCTGTGTCTAAATGCTGATAATCTTCCTCTTTTCTCCATCTTATTACTTCCAAATGTGACCTGTCTTGTTTAGTCTGCAGGATGCAACCAGATGGCCTTAGATGTTTGCTTCTCACTTTCAGATGAAGGGCATTTTCCATGATCCCCTTGCATAGAATTCTCCACTGTGTCAGGAGTCTCATTGCCCAGCTTACTGTGATCTACCAGAGTGCTTGAAAAGCCAGTGTTAGCTGAATCATGCTGACAGTCTAAAATTAAGCACTGCACAGCATCATCATTTAAACTTAACAACTTTAAATTATTTTCCAGCCTGGCTTTAAAGCAGATTAACAGTAGATCAGAGACAAATGGCCCAACCCCCAAACAAGCAGCAACGTATGCGCCTTTGTAATGCAAGTATGTCAGACACGAACATGGATTTATAGACGGTTCATGCTTAAAAGATTCAGGTTATGAGGGCTGCACTTACTTATGCATGAATGTCCTCCCAGAACTTAAAATGCTGTAAACTGTAACTCATGACTGCTTTAATCCTCTAGTGAAACACTGACTTGTCACAGCAGTGACTGTCTGACTCAAGGAGGCTTTTGCAGTAGCTGAAGAAGGAGATCTCCAAGCCTAGTGCTGCATTTCTGGGGGTGTCTTGTGCTACCTCTGTCCCTCAATCTGCCCATCACCATCTCTGCATTGAGCTGGCTGCCTGCAAGCCTTTTTGAGCTTGCTGGTTCATTTTTGCTGGTTATCCACCACAGTGTTGGATAGGGTGGTCTGCAACAAGAAAGCCACGCTGTCTGCCTGCCCCTTGCTGAAGGGGATCTCTTTTAAGATACCTTAACATGAGTGAGGCTTTGCCCTGGCTACTGTTTTTTTCTCCAGGAAAAAAACCAAACCAACAAAGTTATATGCGTGACTGAGGAAAGGAAAAAGAAGGAAGGATAGGGTAGCTGGAAGATGTCACTAGTGGCTGTTGCAAAGGAAATACTTTATTTTTGGAAACATTATTTGTAAAATTAAATAAAAGTTCTTTAGCTGTTAATTTATTTATAAACATAAGTCTCTTTATTTTTTTAAGCATCAAACACTGTATTTGGAATTGGAAAATGTTTAACAGTTCACCAGACATAGATTAAAGAGAAAAGGGTTATGGTGAGGTTGAAAGGAAGGAGCAGCATAATGGTTGAAAGGAATTTCAAGCAAATGGGAGGAAAGTTTTCCTGCTGGGGAAGACAGCTGGGAAGAAAGAAGCAGTCAGACTAAATAATGCTGATCTTTAAAATGTGAAAAGGATATGATTTTGTTCTGAAAAGGCCCCCACTAAAACGTTAAATCTTTGGGAGGATCTCCACCACTTTATAGACACTTGAAAAACGAGAAAAAAAGAAAATTTGGGAGAAGAGAGTATCCTTTGGCAATGAGAGATTGGTGAGGAGTGTGTGAACTAGGATGGGGAAGGAGCTGCTTGAAAGCAAAGGCTGAAGCACAAACTCTCTCCAGGCCAAGAATTCCATGTGTACATGTGGATTCTACTTGAAACCATTGGAGCTGCTTACAAATCAGTGTTAAGCAAGTGTTGGAGGCATTGATCCAAAAAAAATACATCTGCCAACTTCAAAAGAAAGTTTAACTGAAAAGATTTTAGCTTCAGGATGAAGTGAAGCTCAGGTATGAAGGCTCTGCTAGGGGGAGATGTTAGTACTGCAATATACAGAGCCAGAGCTCACCGTAACAACACCCGAGATACTTGTTCACCCCTCCCTGAAATCAGTGGGAGCTTTATCTCTGGCTTCACATTTCCAGAAGATCCTGCCCAGAGGACCTCTGTGGAGATGATGTATCATATCTGCTCGATGTGACCCCTTCATAGACATGAGCCTACCGGGCTGTGGATGTTGTAGTTCATCTATACGTACATATATATGTGTAAAACTTCACTGCCCCTATGTGTGGGACTTTCAGATTTGGGCAGTCTGTTAGGACTACTGCTCTGAATGTCTGGAAATCCTGGACATATGGCCAAAACCCCAGGGAGGCCCAGACTTGTGACAAAAGTGCCAAACAGTGAGATTTTTAAGAGACATTTGGACTGGTATGGAAAGAAGAAGTAAAACAGTGTGGTCTGTGTGGGCAGAAGGAAGAGGCATCACCACAGGAGGGGTCCTGGGGAAAAGCAGTCCTGGTTTTGGGCAAGGTAGGTGGCAGGAACAGAAAGTTTTTGTGGGAAGATATGGGTAGGAAGACGAGACACTGCTATTTCAGCAGAGCCTAGGAGAGGTGAAGCAGAAGTCAAGGTGACTACTTGTAAGCATGGAGTGTTTTACCCATGAGTTGGGGAGATACTGCTGGGTGGCTTTAGATACTGACTGAGCAGGCAGAGACTTGGCATCCCCCAGTTAATGGATAGTTAATGGTGAGCAGGATTCCCTGCAGGGAACTGTGGTATGTCCATGTGCTTATAAGTTGAATTTGTTCCTGGACTCCAGGAAAGGTGGGGAGGGGTGGAGAAAACACCAGGGAGGTCAGACTGGAGTGGTGGATGGGATGTAGTGAGGGACTCTGACTGGGAAAGAAATGGAGAACTGGAAATGCTTTTTACAGATTTAATGAAGGTACAAAAAATGACTAGAGTACTGCTGTACCAGAAGCTGGCATGGAGATCAGGTCATGGTTTGGATGTGATGGGAATAGGAAATACAGGATTTTCCTTTGAGGAAACATTACACCACTGAAAGTTTCATAATTATCAAACAGCAGGTACAGGAGGAATGTCACTGCCTTTACTTGCTTTCCCTTGATGTTATCCTGGAGTGAAACTACCAGTGAATACACCCAGACCTGCTATCTGATATCAATTACACCACTCTGTTCTGAAGTAAATGTTTTGATCTGCTCAGGGAGCCTCACATTTACACCACTGTAACAAACTTCAGTGTTTTGTGCTTCATTTCAAACTTGTGTGTGTGTGTTTGTGGTTCTATAGGTTGCATGTCATGATTAGGACCACGCTTTCTATTAGGAATACCTGGATTGAGTAACTCTGCAGTTGCCCTCACAGAGTTTCACTAGTTTTAAAAAATAAGATCCAAATACAGGCAAACCATTGGGCCAGCTCTGCAGCAGATGTAAAACATGGTTTTGGTTAACTTCAAGGGAGATATAACTTCAGGGGACATATATCCCTTGACATTGCCTGGAATCAGGAACATTGTCTGGCCAGCAAAACTCTCACAACTTTTGCATTGCACATTGCCAAGTATAGCTTCTATTGCAGGAGTTAGAAGGTAGTCCTGGCACATCCCCTCCTCTCCCACCGTATTTTACCACGATTTAGAAAATTCCTTACAAAACAGAGACATACTAGACTGGTCCAGTTTAATCCTGCTTGGCCTGATTTACTTGGATGTGTTCTTGCTTTGCTTTAAAATTTTTTCCTTTATTCCAGCTGTCCATTAGTTTTAGACATAATCCAAAAATCCATAGCAAATTCTTCTGTCGAGGGTTGTCTTTTGTGTAATGTGAAAGGGAGATGCATAATCCCGGTGATTGATGGTGAAATGCAAAGCATGCAGGGCAGTAATCCGGGCAGAGGCGGAGCTGCAGCCTTCCCTCCCCAGTGTAAAGGCACAGCTCCATCTTGTGGGCATTTGCCCCGTCTTCTTCATCACCACAGTGGCAGCTCTGGCAACTTCATGTGTGCCTGGATCTGCTACCTTTGGACGAGTTACTCTAGGGGAGAAGGTTCAGCTCAGTGATTTACTATATGATTTTTAAAAGCTGGATAAAAAGCTGGATAAAAGCTGGATAAAAGCTGCTATAAAGCTAGGAACAAAACTAATGTAAATTGTTTGGATAACCTTTGTTTTAGATTAATAGATAGTATTAAAACCACCACACATTGAAACAAAATGGTTTGTGTAACCAAGTTGACACCCAACACAATGTATCATGGCTTATCTGGCACCTATTAACAACAACTTCTTATGTGGCCTGTTTAGATCACTGTGCAAACAACCCTTGCCAAAATGGAGGGACCTGTTCTCTCACTCATGGCCATAGGATGTACCACTGTACCTGTCCCGAGGAATTCACGGGCGAGGACTGTCAGATGAGTAAGTATCTTCTTACAACATGAAATATAAAAAGTAGCTCTCACTAATGTTTCCTTAATGAGAAGGTAGTTCTGTTGTGATGGGAGAGACCACTTCAGCATGAATGTTTGTGTAGGCGGATTCATTACTGTCACAAAAGCTGAAAATGGCTTGATTATAAAACTATAAATCCAAGCATGCTCTGAGCCAGTGAGGTATTAAGCTATGGGAAACACAAAGAGCCTTTTCCCCTCCTTTTGCTGTTTTTAAGATTTAAATATCCCTTATGTGTTTGGGAAGTGCTAATAATATCACCTAGGGCAGAGAGACATGAAAAAGCAATAACATTTCGGGTGACATCTAATTCCTTCTGTATATGCACACATGGGTCCATTATGACTTTTCCTGTGATGTCAGCTTTGCACCTAGGCAACTGCTCCACCTTCAGGGTAGTCATTTTCAAAGGAAAGCCAGGCCAAAAGGCTTTGCCCAAGTTATTTTCCCAGTTTTATGGTGATGTCATTCCCAATTTACTGCATGTCAAGCAAGGAATTAATTAGGCTTTTACACCAAGGGGTTCCAGTGGTGCTTGCTGTTGTTTAATGAAGGCTTTTCATAGAATCATAAAAACATTTAAATTGGAAAAGAACTAAGAACCTTGCAGTTCAGCCATTAACCTAACACTGCCAAGTCCACTAATCCATGTTCCCTGCATAAGACTTCTCTAACAATAGCCTTTTTCAGTCCTGGTGCTCCACTGTCTCTAGAGCAGCCCATCAGCTGTGGGTGATGCAGAAAAGTGAGACAGATACAAGTATATAATACCCATTTGATTTTTTTTTGTGTGTTTGCTGAATTAACTTTTTGAGGGGTTTAAGTATTGGTAATGCTGTCATGCTCACTGGGCTTTAGGAAAAAGCCACTTCTGCCTCAAGGTCCTTAGAGCTGCTGCTGTAGTGGCTTAGTGCCTCCACACTATGGAGGCTGCCCTGCTTAAGGACTGTCAACAAACATGTATCTGCTCAACAGGAAAAAAAGGACTAGCAGGGAATGATGGAGTTTGTGGTGCTATTCCTTGCAAGAAATAACATCAGAAAGCTTTTTTTTTAAAACTATGTTTCAGAGAAATGTTTTGACAACAGTCTCTATGAGTTCTTTGATGTGGGCGTGAGCTGGTCACGAGTCCAACAAGGAGCTGTGGAGCAGTGCATGTGTGTGAATGGCCAGATCGAGTGTGGGAGAGTCAAACACACAAGTAAGGCACTATTTTGTGTTACAGCTTTTGACCTGCATGGAGTGGAGATAAAGGACAGTAAGAATATCAAAACCTGAGTAGTGTTATACATAGTAATGCTGCTCTTGTATCTCACATGCCCTCCCCAGAAGAGGATATTTTAGCTTTCCTTTCCACATGTGAGCATTAATGCTGACACAGGCAATCAATGTGCCCATCCTTATCTGAGGAAGCAATTAAGCTGAATTTTAGGAACAGACCTCAGCATTCTCTGTGAGATGGATACAATCCTAAACTGCACCATGTAAGAACATGCAATGCAATAGATCCTGTAGTAGAACTAGCAAACTTCCTTCTCCAAAACTGTAATATGCCTGAGAGGCACACCCTCCTCTACTCTTCCCATGCACACCTAAAATCACTTCCTATTGCTGTTTCACCACTGGTTTGTTGTTTTCTTTTGTTTTTTTTCTTTCCCAAGCCTATCCCACTCTTGAATTGCCAGCATTTAAATTCTACCCTCCTTCAGGATCCCATCTGCCCTGCATTGACCCCAGAGTCCCCATGAATTTTGGCCTGACATACCCATCCCGGCTGGGGTGATACTTGTGTTATGAAACCTCTTCCTTGTTTTGGGGCTGTCAGGTGCCCAACACAGCTGGCTAGCTTGCTGCAGAGCATGTGCTTCATGTTGTCAATTATGTGATGAAACCAGCACACCTCCCTTTTGGAAGGAGAGATGGCAGAAAGAAACCCATAGGCCTCACCTATATATGTGCTCTGGTATGGCTATTCTGTTATTCAGTCCAGCTGATTTTAATCTTGCTCAGACTCCCAAGTAACTTACAGTACTGAATAAGCTTCATAAAGCCATTGGAAATAGGTAGGTGCTTTTATTCCCACCTTAGACAACTGGAAACTAAAGCATGGAGAGTCAGTGGCTTTCTATGACATTGGGAGCCCATGGAAGAGTAGGGAAATTTGAAAAGACTTAATACTTCCCAGCCATAGATCCTAAATATTTAACTGAACTCCCTGCTAGATATGTCAGTTCAGAGGCAAACCTGGATTTGGCAGAAACCTCTGTACAGAAAAAAGTGCTAATGCCATCACCATCACCACTAGTAATAATAATCACCATCCCCATTTTACCTGTTGTTCATTGATAATATTTTTCAGTAGCTGGACATTTTTTACTGGACATTATCCAGTAAAAGTGAAAACAGTGAGACAGACCTTAGTGGGCAGAAATCAACAGAGTTTCCTTTCCTTAAATTTATATTGAATGTAGGTCTGAGGTGAATAAAAAAGAAAAAACTTCCCCAAAATGCATATGAATGGAGAAAGTGTAGGAAAGTAAGTTGAAATGGACTGATTCCCCTTAATAGTTTGTACCTTTGGTTTGATCTTTGGTTTCTACTTTTAGGTTGCATTCATGATCCTTGCATGAATGGTGGAGAATGTAAAATGGTTACCTTCAGTGGGAAAACAGTATGCGATTGTAAAGAAAATTATGCAGGAAAGTATTGCAATATTGGTAAGTATAACACCCTACCAGTGGGCAAGTAATTTGGAGTTTTCATCTGGGTATGAAGATGATGGTTTTTGTCTCTGCGTTGTATTCTGCCTTTGCTGACTTTTCTTGTAATAACTGAAGAGTCACACAGAACTAGTTTTTAATGTATTCCTCCAGTGTAAAATGTAACACACTCTTCAACACCAAGGTCCTGATTCTAAAAAAACCTTGTTCATGTTCTTAACCCTATGGAAAATTAAGCACAGAAATTTTAATCCATCTACTCATGCCCATAAAAATAAGTGTGTGCTTCCATTTTGCAGGATCAGTCGCAGAGTGGTCCTCTAATGCAAAAGTTTCCCCACAGGTTCGTGCTTCCCCTCATAAAGTAGGGATTTATGCTCTGACAAAATCTATCAGCTGATTGTATTTGGTGACACTAGATTATTGTGGGAAGTAGACAGAGACAAAATGCATGCTCTTTGTTTGGATTACCTTGTACTTTAATGGCACATTTAGCCTAGTACAGTTTACCTAAAATTCCTTACTTGCACTGGTGGGTCAGGGCAGAGAAATCTGCTTTTTGGTGCCTACATGTTATTCTGTGTTGTTTCCTATTAGATGCTACATAGTTTTGGATATAATTTTCCTCCAGATGATTTACTATTTCTCACTCCAGGGGTTAAATCTGCCTGTGAAACTTACCTGCATGCTAAATCCTCCAGTTATATCAGTGGGAACTTTTCAAATGCAGATTTTAGACATAAATTACAATAGACCTTCAGTGATCCCATCAGGTCACTGGCTATATCTTTCTGAGTACATGAATCTGAGGGTTCATCAAAATTGAAGCCAAGACTCCTGGTAGCTATGGAAGGCATCTAGTTGGTCTGAAGGAGTGGTGAGGTAAAAAAACCATGGTAATGAACACTGGAATTGGTATCTAGTATTCTTTTTTTTATTATTATTCTGATGGTTAAAAAATGGTGTAGCCATCTATTCACGCTGGGAAAAAAAAAAAAAAAAAATATCCATTTGGGAGACCAGTAGTACAGCTGGAATAACAAATAGCACGAGTGAATTTAACTGGTCCTGAACCTTCACTCACCAGGTATCCAATGAATGGTATGAAACAGGATTGTGACTCTTAAGTCCTTCATAAGGAGCAATATCATAGCAGTTTTTATGTCCTTTAGGAGATAGGGAGATTTGTCCAAGGCTTTGCAAATGCTGACGCACAGATCGGGGAGACAGGATGTGTGTGTGACCTGGTGTCCCAGGGAGGATTGCACACTGCTCATCTTCACATGAAAATACTTTTCAAATTGCTATTTCATTATCAGCTTCCCCTGACCAAAGCTGCAGTGCTGTGCATAAACATCCACCCAGCACGGCCTGGATTATAAATATTAGGATGACAGCATTATAGCTGCAATGCTGGTTTCTGTCTGACTAGTTTAGAACAAGAAATAAGCAGGTGTTTGATTACTTAAAAATAATAAAACAAACATTTGGTTTTCTAAACAAATTGCTTTAGATGCTTACAATCCATCTGCATTCAGCTGCCTAACACCACCCCCCCGCAACGGGAACTGAAGGATTGTGTTTATGTGTCAGGGCCTTGCAAACATGTTTAACAACAACAATAATAATAAAAAAGTCTCTTTGACAGGATTTAGTCATTCTAAATTAATTCAAATAAATTAGCACTGGGGTCTATAGGCCTGTAGTACCATCACCTGAGGGCAATGGCATTCTGGTGGAAGCACTGGGAGCTTTTGCTCTCAGAGCCTATAGAACAGATTTCAAATACATGTTTGGTTAATTTTTTTTCAAAAATTTTTTTTCAACCTTTCAATCTGATGCCCTGAGCACAGACAACTTTTTTTCTTCGTTTTCCTTAACTATAAGGGAACTTACAGTTAAGTTCCCTTAACTTATAGTTAACAGGACTGACTGTGAGGTTACCCTTCAGTCTGAACAGCTTGTGGTTATAATGCTTGATTCTGAGGAATTTACAGTGTCTCCAAAATGTATTTTATTCTAAATTATTCTAAATGTCTTTTTTCTTTTTATTTTTTTTTTTTTAAATAAACCAATAAATTTAATAAACAGTAAGTATCTCAAAGTATTATGGGGTTGTGATGCATTTGAAGTCTCTCTTGGAGTTCTCTGCCCTTGACTAAAGAATAATCAGACTTCATATGTTTCTAATGGAAAATCAGCTGACTGATGTTGATGTCACACTCACAAATATTAATAAACAAAGTGCCATCCTGTGTCAAATCACAAGTCTAAGTACTGCTGTGACTTGAGCACTGTCAAAGTAGAGGATGACTAAGGAGTAATGTAAGTAGCAAATTACTGAGAAATACTTCTCCTGGTTTTCTGAGGAGATGGCTGGACCATCAAATTTGATAGACTTTTACCTGTTTTCCATGAATTTGTCCGAACTCTTTAGAACTCCTTTATGCTTTTCCCTTTCCCAGCATGCAATGTCAAGAAGTTCCAGAATTGAAATAGATGTGATGAGAAACAGTATTTTCTATTGTTAGCTTAAAACCTACTGCCTGATAATTTCGTTTCCCCTTTGAACAGTGAGTAACAGAACGATCATAACTTTTGTGATTTTACAGATACCTATTTATCTGTCTGTTAGTTCTTTCTTTTTTTGGATTACAAGGTCCCTGTCAGGACTCAAAAATCATCTTTTCACTGTTCCTAAAATTCTCTTGCAAACAATCATAATATATGTCTCTATATATAAACATTGCCACGCCTTTATCATAATGGACATACAGTTACTAGCAAATTATGAGCTGACTTAAAAAAGAATTAAGAAAAGGGAGGTGAGATAAATGTAATATAGGAGATTCATATACAAAAGACAGTTTCTAATGCAGATTTCTATTCTTTGTGTTAATACATTATTTTCTAGCCCTTAAAGAAGAAACTTTCAGTACCTTAAGAAAGAACTGCCATTTAAGAAAGATGTTCTAACACACTTTATGCATAAGTTTTCAGTGAAGTTTAATTGCAAAGGAAATTAGATACATCAGCAAGAATTCCATCCCAAAACAGATGCTGCTTAGAATTATTCAGTTTTAATTAAGTTTAATTCATAATAATTGCCTTTAAATATGCACTTATTTTTAGAAATAAGGATTTTCAGTTAAGAGAGTAACAGCATTCACATGGGAGACAGAGTTTTTGCTGAGAGCTCTGAATCCAGGCTTTAGTTAAAAATTTAGAAGTAATATTACAAACATGAGTAGCATGAAGTATGGATTTTAGGAAGAAACAAAATTGAATAGATGTCCAGATGGAGATCAGTGACAAGTGGTGTCCTTCAGTGGTCTGTACTGCAACCAGTGTTGTTTACTATCTTCAGCAGTGACATAGTGGGATTGAGTGCACCCTCAACACATTTGCAGATGACACCAAGCTAGGTAGTGTGGTTGATACACCTGAGGGACAGGATGTCATCCAGAGTGACCTGGACAAGCTTGAGAAGTGGGTCTGTGTAAACCTCCTGAGGTTCAACAAGGCCATGTGCAAGGTCCTGCGGCTGGGTCGGAATAATCGTCATTATCTATACAGGCTGGGGGATGCAAGCAATTCTGTGGAGCTGTTGATCAGATATGAGAGATGATGGTTGAATACAGAGGGAGATACAGCCAAAGACAGAGAAGGAGCTCTTTGGCCAGAGGATGGATAATGCATATAATAATTTCTTCATCTGTTAAAGGAAGTTGGAGGGTGGAGGAAGGAGATGTAGATTTTTTTATGTAGATTTTTTTTTTTTTAAGGGATTGGTGCCTTTAGTTTTCTGTGGTTGAAAACCCACAACCGTAATCACACTGTAGTCCTTAACTGAAGTACAAATGGAAACTAATGCATATTTTGCCCCATTTCCTGGGTGAAAACACTTTCATCGCCTTATCGTGGAGTTCTTGTTTTGGTACTGTTTTGGGGTGTGGGTTGTTAGTTAATTTGGGTGTCTTATTTCTGTATTTAAGTTTATTCATGATTTGTTGGAGGATAGGTTAGTCAGTGGGGTGTCTTTATTCTATTCAACTAGTTTCCAAGCCTTTCCCTGAAACATTTAGTCTGTATAGGTGTCTTTGTTGTGTTATTGTTGATCAGAGGAATAGCTGGTAGTCATATGTGGATAACTGAGGTGTGGATTAGCACTATGTATTCCAATGGTTTGTCATCTTTCAACTGGATTTTTAGGGTCTAGAATTACCTTAGATATTGTGTGGTACATTGTTCTTGGTGGCTAGCCTGGATTTATTTCTGTCTTGTTTCCTGTATTAGGGCTCAGCAACAGCTCAGGGTGTGTTCTTGTGGAACTATTTATAAGAATAAGGTAGATGTGTAATAAAGTCAGCCAGTGACTGACTTTAGGTGAGTTGTAGCAGATTTTGGCGATTTCATGATTAAACTAATGAAGAAGTAAAAAGCAACACCTGGAAAGCCTGTTTGAATTTGGGTCATTGTGGTTGTGGGTTACAGTAGATGGCAGTTTTGAGAGTAATATGAGGACTGCACAGAGGACTGTATCTTTTGAGTTTTCTTGGCATTGAGGTTTAGGTAGCAATAATGTTTTTGCTGGTGTTTTGGACATGGTGAAGTATGACATTGTTGAGGGTATATTTGAAAATCTTTCATGTTTTATTGTGATTTTTTTCCCTCCAAGTAAGGCTACAGATAAAGGAGCTAGAGGGCTATCATAGCTTTAAAGAAAGTATGAGTTGGAATGCTAATTGTGGAAGGTTTATGGTTATATAAGGAGATGTGTTGTTGTACGTCAGGAGTAGGTTGAAGATTTTTAGAAAAAAAAAAAGATGACAGAAGAGCTGAATATATAATTACATACAGGAAAAAAAACCTCTTGGCCACATCTTTGAGGGTTAAACTGGGGGAGTTTGAAGTAATAAAAGAAGTAAAAAAGACAGCAAACCCACTTTTTTAGTGGTTGTTTTACTACAATAGGGTGTTTGAAGTTTTCTACTAAAAAAATTACTTTGGTAAAGGAAATCCAGCTCTGGAGGCTGGAGGGAAAGTTTTAGGTCTTTTTCTTCTGAAGAAGACAATGAGAAGATGGAGTCTTAGCTTTTTATTTTGTTTACCAAAGTTACTCTATAATCTACTAGAATGCTTTTGGATTAGTGTCTAATTTTTTATTTTCTAGGATACTAGGTGAGGAAAAAAGAAATTGGGTGAAGTATAATGACAAGGTCAGTTGGCTGACATAAATTATAAGTAAATATTCAACAAGTCAGTCCCTTACTGAGCTTGGATAAGTAGGTCTTCTATTAAGAATTGAAGAGGATTTGTAAGTGGGTTGCTGCTTATTATTTGAAGGTATGGAGCACTGGAATTAGTAAGAAAACTAGGACAAAAAAGAATAAGGTTAGTGCTCCTTCATGGTTGTGGAAGAATGGATGGAATAGCAGATAAAAAGGTATCACTGTTGTTTGATGGGGCTTCCTGGAAGTGACTACATGGTTTGCAGGTGTAAAGTTTTATGGGTCCCCTGGGAGGTTGCATGAGGGCAGGGCAAGTGTTAACAAGGTAAGGTTAATGAAAAGAAAGACTAGGACACTGTAGCAGAGATAGTAAGGTCAGGGTGGATTTTCATCGGATTTTGAATAATTTCAAAATAATTCAAATAATGCTGAAGTTACATGGAGAAAAACTACATCTGGTAGACCACTGCCTGCAATGATAAGTGGTAGGAGAAACCAGAGGATGAAGTGAGCGAGCATGGCATTATCAGATAAGAACACACCTCTGATTCATTGCGCTAAAAGAGTGTCAATATAGAGGATAGTGAACTGGAGACTAGTGATAACTATGGCTTTGCAACCCAGTAAGTATAAAGTGTCATTTTTGCAGGTGACATTGACCAATAATAGAGAGACTATGCTCATCTCCTGGGTTTCCTTGTAGCATTAGGAATCATAATAAAGATTTTGGATGACATGGGGAAAAAGGCAAATGAAGAAAGGAGCAGTATTTACACGGAGGTTATGGATTGGTCATTTACACTTGACATCTTGGCAAATGTGGGCTAGACAAGAGAAAGCTAATGAGCATACTGTCAGCAGTATAGTGTATAGCTAGGATTAATTCTATAAGGATTGAGTTATAAAGCAAACACCAAGAAACAGGCAAAAATTTTGCTGGTCAGAGATGGGAGTAGGTTGGAGATCAACAGAGGACTTCTTTATTTTACAAAGAAATGCTTTTTCCATATGTTGGTGGGTACTAAGGTTTCTGCGGTACCTTCTGTGCTCCTACAGTGGTGCCTTTTTAGATGAAAAGTCTTTGTTGTAGTCCTACCATAAACTAATATAATTAATATTAGCATCTGCTAATATCACAGAATCACAGAATATTCATGGTTGGAAAGGACCTCCTAGATCACTGAGTCCAACCATACCCATAACAAAAAAACACC
>JAAGNO010029110.1:48443-73232 GCA_033439905.1 Ceryle rudis
CATGTCCTGAAGCACCAGGTCTACCCGTTTCTTAAATACCTCCAGGGATGGTGACTCAACCACCTCCCTGGGAAGGCAGTTCCAGTGCCTCACCACTCTTTCTGCAAAGAATCTCTTCCTAGTATCTAATCTAAACCTCCCAACACAACTTCAGACCATTTCCTCTGGTTCTGTCAGTAGTTACTAAGGAGAGGAGGCCAACCCCCACTTCTCTACAACCTCCTTTCAGGTAGTTGTAGAGGGCAATGAGGTTCCCCCCTCAGTCTCCTCTTCTCCAAACTAAACATACCCAGCTCCCTCAGCCTGTCCTCATAAGACTTGTTCTCCAAACCCCTCATGAGCTTGGTAGCTCTCCTCTGGACATGTTCCAGCATCTCAATGTCTTTCCTATAATGAGGGACCCTCAACATGAAGCAGCTGCTTAGTTGTTACTCTTATGATAGGATGCCTGACTTGGCAGCAGTGTTAGTTATTGAGTGCCAGTTAATTCTAGGTGGTTTTAATCCTATTTTGGATTTGAGACATGACAGTGGTACCAGTTAATTATGTTTCATAGAGGGAACATATTCTCTTGAAATGTGAAGGGACTGATATCTCTTAATCCATGCAATCTGTTCTGCTTTGCAGTTGTCATTCAGGGAGGTAGTTGAAGGGAAGATGTGGTAGACTTACGGTACAGCTGCTCACATGCTATCATCTTACCCTTGTTCCACTGTAGAAATCTCCATTGCATTGCTTGTCTCTCCCACCGGCCCACTCAGGGTGCTTCAGGTGTTCCAGTAACGCCCCTTCTCATTACAGCCTCTCTACAGTGCAACTGCTCATCCACTGACCATTAATAATTGCTAGCCAGTCTGTTTCTTTTTCTGTCCAGAGACTTCTCTTGAGTCATGCTCTTATCACTTAAGGACCTACAGGAATATTTAAAAAAACAAAACAAAAAACCAAAACAAAGCAAGCTTTGACTATGAATTATCACACTACCCATAAGGTAGTCCATGCAACAAGTATTTTCCCTGTCAAAGTAATAGAGTACTGAGATTTGCTTGTGCTGCTGGAATGCCTTTCCTCTCTACCTGTTGGCAACCTATTTGTCAGGAGATTTGTCTGCAGGGAGAAAATTAGATGGGTCAAGGCCCAGCTAGAACTTATCTGGCTACTGCCATGAAAGATAAATATATTTTTTCCATAAATCTGGTAGCATAAAAGGAGGGCTAAGGAGAATCTCCATCCTTTATTGGATGCGGGGGGAAACAGTGACAAAGGATGAAGAAAAGGCTGAGGTACTAAATGACTTCTTTGCCTCAACCTTTAATATAAGACCAGTTTCTCTCTTGAGTGCCCAGCCCCCTGAGCTGGAAAACAGGGACAGGGAGCAGAATGAAGCCCCCATAATCCAAGGGGAAATGGATCTGTGACCTTCTACACCACTTAGATTCATGTAAGTCCATGAGGCTGGGTAAGATTCATCCAAGGGTACTGAAGGAGCTGGCAGAAGTGCTCACCAAGACATTTTCCATAATTTATCAGCAGTGCTGGCTAAATGGTTGGGTCCCAATTGACTAGATGTTAGCAAATGTGATGCTCACCCATAAAAGGGCTGGAAAGAGGATCCAGGGAACTACAGGCCTGTCAGTCTGACCATGGTGCTAGGGAAGTTTTCGGAGCAGATCATGCTGAGTGCCATCACATGGCATGTACAATGCAATCAGGTGATCAGGCCCAGACTGCATGGGTTTATGAAAGTCAGGTCCTGCTTGACTAACCTGATCTCCTTCTATGACTAGGTGACCTACTTTGTGAATAAGGAAAAGGCTGTGTTTTTTGTCTACCTAGACTTTAGGAAAGCCTTTGACACCATTTCCCATAGCATCCTCCTGGAGAAACTGGCTGCTCATGGCTTGGATGGGTGTATGCTCTGCTAGATAAAAAAATTGTCTGGATGGTGGGGCCCAAAGAATGGTGGTGAATGTAGTTAAATCCAGGTGGCATCGATTCACAAGTGGTGTCCTCAGGGCTCAGTACTGGGTCCATTTCTGTTTAATATTTTTATCAATGATCTGGATGAAAGGGTTGAGTGCATCCTCAGTAAGTCTGCAGATGACACCAAGTTGACATTCTACTTACTCAGAAGGTGGAGTTGTACATTAGCTTTTATAACAAACATAAATCTCTTTAATTTAACTCAGCTGATTTAAGTATTTGCAGGTGCAAATGTACAAATGTACTATGAAGAAGAAATGTAAAATTCATAAATAAGTCTACTTTCAGTGAATGGAATGTCCCATCCCGCTGTTAAGATGTAACTTAAAGAGAGATCTTTTCTGCTATATAAATCACTTTGTTTCCCCAGTCCTAACCCCATCCTTGTTTTATGTGGTATGTTTTTATTAGATGTCATTAATTATAAAAGGATGACAATTTTTTCACCTTTCTGCCTAGTTTTTGTCCCAGACAGCTAGTTTGAGTGTTTCATAGAATCGTAGAATGCCTTGGGTTGGAAGGGACCTGTAAAGGTCATCTAGTCCAACCCCCCTGCAGTAAGCAAGGACATCCTCAACTAGATCAGGTTGCTCAGAGCCTCATCAAGCCTGACCTTAAATGTCTGTAGGGATGGGGCCTCCACCACCTCCCTGGGCAACTTGTTCCAGTGTTCCACTACCCTCATAGTAAAGAACTTCTTCCTAACGTCCAATCTAAATCTACCCTTTTCTAGTTTAGAACCACTGCTCCTCATCCTAATCAGGCTACGGTTACAATGCGGGGTTATTTCAGTGTTAGGTGATGACAGTCCAGAGGTTTTATTGCTATTCAGCAAACCAGAAAGCAACACAACTATTAGAACCAATCTAATAGAATCAAACAAATTAGAGAGGTTTATTATCTGCTGTTGTATTACATCATAAACCCAAAGACAAATACTGCAATCTAGTTAATGATTACAAAAGTATGACTGAGTTATATAGAAATAGAGCTATATAGATATATATAGCACTTCTCTTATACTTCAGTTGTGCTTAATGTTCATTAATTTGCAAACTCTGAAGGCTACAATAAGTGCCGTTCTCACTTTCAGAAACAGGTATTAGTGCATGAAAATGTAAAGCAGTTTGCTTCAAGGCAGAAATAGTCCAGTCCTGGAGCTGCTGCCTGCTCCTATTCATTAGACTTCACATTCTCATCGTTAAACAGTGAAAAAGATGGCAACTGCTTTCTTCAGTGCACTACATGCCCATCAGGCCATGTTTCTAGATATTTACAGAGATTTTCAGTGACACAGGGAGCCACTGAAGATAAATCAAATATTCTTTTGGTAGCAGTGCTAGGTAAATGTGGGTGTCATTCAAAGTTGTCTTGTGGTTGTTGTTTCATTTTGCACCAGAATACCTGCCTTATTACTTTCAGAATACCTAGGGGGTTTACAGTGCTTTGTCCAATGAAATGAGGTGCCTGAGAAAGCAATCTCTACAAGTACAGGAGACTCTTTTCTGTCACACATTTGTTGCCAGCTCAGACTAGTAGTTAGCTGCACTTGTAGTAGAGGAAGGGCAGCTCGCTGAAATCAAAGACTTTCACACCTTTTCTCCCTGAGGGGATCTCATGGCTATCCAGGAAAAGACACTGGGCAATGTCCAGATTAATCAAGATGAAACAGACCCTTTTGCAGAATTTCAGTAAGTCTGAGCTCATGTAGGAAGGAAATGACTTATACCCTTGTAAAGCATGCTTTGGAGAGCAACACATCCTGCAATGCTGAGACAATGTAAGCAATAAAATAAAGGCATAAAATTCCATTGTTCATTGCTATTCCTCTTCATTGCTAACAGATGAACCATGATCAGGTGGAAATATACTTTGATGGACATATTAGAAAGGCTTCAGAGAGATATGAATGCCCTGCCTTTCAAACCAGCTGCTATGTAGTGAGTGCTGAAGTGTTCTCTCTGACCAGTGCAGGGGACACGGGGCAAGCATACAAGTCTTTGGAGCTTCCTGAGGTACTGCAACAGCAATGGACACGTGCTCCAGGAAACCTATGGAGAGAGGATGTTTGAATTCCACGAAGGTTTTGCTTTGGTTTATGATTTTCTAAAGAACTCTTCCACAGGGATAAATGATAATTAAGACTCTAGAGAAGATCTCTTGTATAAGCAATTGTAAGCAGAGAGGAGACATGTCTTTCTCCTCTTCTCCCTCTCCCTACATGCCATCAGCTGATATAGAGCAATATATATATATATAAAGTAATCTAATGTATTAAATAAAAAAAGTATTAGAGGTTGGTCAGGAGTAAACCAAAGCATTATTGAATTAAAGTGTTACTTAAAACTCTTCTATCCCAGGATTAGGACCATCAGGAGAAAAATGTATTTTTATTAACAGAATGAAACAGCTTATGTGTATCTGGAAGGAAAATACAGTCAAAGCTCAAAAATATTTTAAAAATTGCTGATGTTTAGGGTAAAAAAAATCTAAAAGATACATTGTTTTCTCCAGAAAGATTTCCAAAAGAAACTCATAAAAATGTTCAGGTATGTAACTACAGAACTTGAAACAAGATGTGGTGGCAAAATAGCTTGTAGAATGTTTTCATGAAGTTAGCAATTAGAACTAGTTTGATAACTGCTATTTCAGGTTGGTTTTAATTGTAAGACCTAAGACTGCTTTGTACTGAAAAATAAAAAAGCAAAGAAATAGTGTAACATTCTGATAAAGTATGCCATCCTAACACAACTAGAATGTTTTATGTGAGCTATTTAAACCTCTTCTATTTTTAAAATAAAACATAACAGGAAATTATTTCTACTTTTTTTTTTTTTTTTTCTGAAAAGAAATGAACAGTGGTGATAAGTCATATAGGTTTGTAGAGTAACTTGAATCTGCAGTTACATCAAAACTTTCATCATCTGGAAGCTTAGGCCATTTGTACTACCACAGGGAAGTGAATAAACAAGAAAAATACATATATTATGCCCTGTATTACTTTCTTCTACATAATAAACTAAATATGTTCCAGAGTTATGAGAAGCTGCAGAAGTTATAAAGAATGGAGAACTAAAAATTCCCAGTCAGAGCAATCCATTAAGAACTGCTGAAAGCAGACCACCTACACACTGTTTCTGACAGAGGGGAAAAGATATTTTTTTCAGTGCCATAACAGTTCAAAAAAGAGTATTAAAAACACAAGATCTATATAACTGCAAAAGTTGCACCTGTTAGTCTTGAATTATAGGTGATAAAAATTATTAGGTTTTGCATGTACTTCTTAGTGGCCCTAGATACACAATGAGGTGCCCTTTAATGAGTGCTGATATGGGTACCATGATTCTACTGCAAGCCAGTAAAATAAAACTTGCTGTAGTGAAGAACAGACTGATGGAAAGCTACTAATGAAACAACTGTATTAATCTGGATACTGCTCCCCAAGATGAGAGATTAAGTCACATGCCCAAAATACTCCTTATAGAAACAAAAATCTGTGTGAGAGATATTATTGTTCCTCTCAACAAGTTCAATATGTCATCTAAACTCTCAGGTACAGGAGGAAAACATGAGGGATGATTTAGAAAGGGGCCAAATTCTTTTAATTATAATCTTCTGTCAGCTTTAGCAATGACGGGCAGACCTGATGGAACAGAGCCATATTGAACTTTAAGCCTGACAAAGATGAGTACAATTTATAAACACCATCTGCAAGATGTCCAAACCATTGTTATCGCAGAATATGGCCCTGGTTCTACACTGAAACAGAATGTCTTGTTTAATCCTCATAAAAGTAGTCAACTCTAAATCAATTCTGAATGTAATGAATACATTACAAATAAAATCAGCACCTGGGTAAATGAAAGAATTTAGCAAACAGCATGATGGTGCATTTTCACAACACTATTTCAGGCCAACAAAACAGTGTAACTTGCAACTTGCACAGAAATTAAATGGCAGGTCTGCCAAGAAATGGTTACTATTCCGAGAAGTAGAAATGATAGACAAATTATTTTCTGTGAGCTCCTAGATTATGGTTGTTAAAATATGAGTTAGTTTTAATGTTATATTCATAGTTATTGAAAGAAAGAGGATTTGATTCAGGGTGCAGGTGGGAGAAGCTAGAAAGTGAATTTTGTTAAGTATTTGTATTGTTAACTCACACTAAAGTTCTTGCATCAAACTTCTTGACCTCCAGCTCCCAAATTTATGCCATATGCTTGCTTGTGTTTTTGAGGTCTGTTGCTACAGACTTGGAAGGATAATTGACATCAGCAGTCCAGCACTGTGATTCACTATTTCAGTGTTGGTTATGTGCCCCAGTTCATGTGTCACCTTATTCTGTCAAAATAAACAGATCTTTGGCAATAGCTGTTCACACTGTGTGGTGTGACAGATCGTCCTCATAACGTGTTTTTCATCAGTCATGCAATATCATGGCATATGTTTAAGTATGTTTATAAGTTTAGAAGAAGATTCCACCAGTCTTGGATGCCAAGGATAAGCCACACTGACTTGGCTGGGATAAGAAACCCTCTGAGGCTTGGTCACAATTAATCCTCTTTGTACATTAGGTGGTTTTGTATTTCCTTTGGGATACTCTGAGCTGTGTTTTGAAATGTAGACTTTCTGCTCAGTGTAGCTATTTGTATGTAAATGCATCCCCATATGTTTTTCAGCCACAATGCTGGTATGTGCTGTTGATAGATCTTGGCAGCTGAGTATACAGGTCATGGCATATATATGTGTCAGACCTATCTGAAGAAATAACTCATGGGCAGGTGACAAAGAAATGAGTTTTGAATAAGAAAATTCAATGTACTAGTTAATTTTTTTGCAAAATTGATATATTTGCAATATATAGCTACATATATATAAGACTATATGTTATTAATAATATAAAAGAAATGGTATATTATATTGTATAGTGCATATATATAGGCATTGTGTGTATATATATGGGTATGTATGAGGCCATAAAAAAGAAGCATTTTCCAAAATCAGGCCTTTTAAACAGTTGCTGGCAGGGCAGGATTGTTTTCACTAGTTTACAACACAGATATCTCTATCTCAGCTGATTGACTTAAGCTCCCTTTATTGTTGATGAAGTTTCAGTCAATGTAGTCAAGAGTGTATGGCAAGATTCATCTCATCTTAAAAAAGTCACCTCAGACAGGCTGGATCAGTTTGACTCTAGAAATGCCTGTTTCTCTTAATTGACTAAAAAGGGAGTCTCCTGTAATGAGCTCAGTTGTGTCTTAAATTAGACAGGAGGAATCCCAGCCATATTGCTGACTTTGCTGCAGATTGCTGAATATATCTTCCATACGCAATACAAATTTTTGGTCTAATTTTCTGCTATACTGCCTGTTGAACAGTTAGCTGTGCATGTGTAAAATGAGAATAACACGCTACTAATTTTAAACAAAAGTTTCAACTGCTTGGGTTCTTTTTACTTAATATTAAAAAGAAAAGAAAAAGTCCTCACTGGATGCATTCAGTTCCTGTGAAAGGCACTCTACAGAATGGGGCCTGCTGGCTCTCATTTGGGTCCTCATCTGTGAAGTATTTACCATGTAATTAGCATTGATTCCTGACCAGTGTCTTATGCTTTGCCAGTTCCTAGCCACCGGTGCTATGTTGGCAATGGCACGGAGTACAGAGGTACAGCAAAGACAACCCTTTCTGGACACAGCTGCTTGCCGTGGGATTCAGACTTACTTTACCAAGAGCTTCATCTTGACAGTGTTGAGAAAGCAATACAGCTTGGCTTGGGGTCGTTCTCTTACTGCAGGTGAGAAAAGTTCATTTTTGCCCCATATTTGTAAATCAAGAGATGGATGTATTTTGGGAGAAGAGCCAGGAATCTCCTATCAAGTGTTATCCCCATCTCGGGAAACTTAGGCTGACTTAACAGCCTGACATGAGGGATCTAAGTCTACAGAAAACAAGATCTGGTAGATAAGGTAACTCAATAACTGGGTGTGCCAAGGGAAGCTCAGACACAAAATAACGTTGGAAAGTCCAGGGTTTTTTTTCATGAGTTTGATTGGTTTTGTTGTGATTTTTTTTTTTTTGTTTGGTTGTTTGTGTTTTTGTTTTAGGTGGGGTTTTTTGTGGGTTTTTTTTGTGGTTTTTTTTTTTTTCTTTCTTCAAATGAGACCATAGTGCAAAACTTTTGAAATTATTCATAAATGACTATCCATCAGGAGAAACGAAATGCAGTAGACAGATTGAAATGGTTAATTTTTTATTTCCAATTCTTTAATGGTGAAATACATAACATAAAGGAAAAAAAATTCAAAGGTTAAAAGGTATTTGGAAATTAAAAACAAAGCATTATACTTCATTAATGTTGAAACGGGATGTTGGATATCTTTCCTGGGTTTCTTCTAAAGCAAAACTATTGCCAAAATAACATTTTGTGGTGTTTCTGTTTTGATTGTACCACATATTGATAAACTACATTTCTGCTGAAGTTTTCTGTTCAGCTATAATGAAAATATCTTATGGTATATAGGTTTGTTCTCTCTCCTCAGTCACTTTATATTCATCCTGCCTCTGAATTCTTCATGAGATCAATGGATATCCACAAAAAAAAAAAAGTTTCCATTTAGAGATAATCCTGGAGATGAGCAAATGCTATAAATGGAAAACTTTATGAGTTTCCATAAATTGATGGTTGATGTCTAGGGTTTTTTAGTTTTGTTTTGTTGTTTGTTTGTTTTGTTTTCTTTTTCCATGGAAGTTAGACCAATATTTCAGGAAAATCAGAATGTTCTGCACTTCCTAATTTGTTTGATGATAAAAATTATGCACATATGCTGAAAGTAGCTCTTCTTCATCTTACACTAACTAATAATATACAGTTTCTACACTCTCCCTTAACCCAGATCAGCTTGCTTTCCAAAGTTTGGTCCTGATTCAAGCACTTAATTATGAGATTTCTGGTGTCCTAGAACACTATGGCAATTTATTGGGTGACTATTTTATGTTTTGATAAACTTGATCCTTTCAATTTGCATCATTTAAGCACAATATTCACTTGCAGATTTGAAATGCAAAGAAGAAAATGGTGTAGGAGCTGATGTGTTCATGTTCTGTAGAGCTGAGAAAAAAGCTTTTCAATTTTTTTGTCAGCTTGTTACACTTTCTGGGGGTATCTCTGCTACACTATATAATCCTGCAGATAACAACTTCTTCAAATAGTCTAATTTAGAAACATTGTTGGCGGAAGATGACTCAACCTATGTTGCTTCTTTGGTTCTGAGAATCTGAAAGTCCTTTAATCTTTTTCTGAAGAGCAGTCAGAATAAAAAGAAAAAAATATTGAAGAACCTTACAATAATAGATAGTGCTTCAGATAAACCCTGCTGAAATAGAATTACTGTTTATCTGGAACCATGAATTACCTTGTCTATTTTTCTTGGCCTGCTGAAGATCTTTATGGTTCTTCAAAGTTCCCCTGTATTCTTGGAGGAGTAAACTGGTCAGATTTCTGCTTAATTTTAAGGCATTGATAAAGACAATGAGGCTGTACCATGGAGAAACCCTAATGGAATCAAACTAAAAGCTGTTTATCGACAAGGTAACAGAAGGCTAAACTGGTTTTAATATTTTTTTTTCCCCCATTTTGAGGAATACAGTATTTTCTTGAAGTAGTATTTCATTTCCTCAGACTCTCCAGGGAATGCAAACCTCAGCTTCTCAAATTCTTTTTTGATAGCTATTTTTGTTATGGATTTTCTATTAATCTACCTGTGTTAGAATTTCCTTGCTTAAAAAAGGAATCTCTCCCATGGGATTTAGTCCTGAAAATAGTTCAGCTGATAGTTGTTGAAGAACTTCAGTGTGGGCTGTTTTTAAACCATGTGAATATGCTCATGCATCTAAATACTTGTAGGCAAATTTTACAGCTGTTTAGTCATGTGTCTGCATTTCAGGTCCTAGAGAACCTTAGACTTGGTTAGCTTCAAGCATGAAGAGTTCTACTGAAAGGGTGCTCACCTCTTTAGATATTATTAGGTGCTTCAGTGCTCTGTCAGATGGCTCAAAACCTGAGAGTCCTGCCAGTCCTCTGCATGATGCAAGAGGAAAAAGCAGAAAACCTTTGGGAAGCTTAGAACACCACTGTGGTTAATGCTTGTAATTCACTCTCCCTCTGAATTAATTAGAAATCCAGATGATGATGAGAAGCCATGGTGTTACATCATGAAGGACAACAGTTTGTCTTGGGAGTATTGTGATATTCCATCCTGTGGTATGTAAAGGTTCTCTTAAAATCCATGTTATGAATGAAGATTTATTGCTACTAGAACAAGCTTTCAACATATAATTTTAAATGTTCTACTGTTCCCAGAAGTGTTTGCAGTAAATCAGTTGACAACAACAGGTTTCTGTTGCATTTTTTTTGAAGCTGTGATACAATCTGTGATTTTTGTCCTGAAGTAACAGCAGTGTTACACTACTGCTTTAAATGTCAATCATCTCAACATTCCAAAATTTTCTGCTGGAACATGCAAATGTCAGAAATGATTGATGCTTTGGGACAAATTGTCATCACTCGGGCAATTATGGGTCCAGAGAAGTGAATGGGCCTCTATTAGCAAATAGACTGGATCCTTAAGATGTATGATACATAGTTTTTAATTACAAACCCTAAGGATTCTGCTCTTCCCCTAAATTAATATTTGACTGCTGTTAATGTTGAAGCTGACCTTTAGAACAGAGTTGTAATCTGAAAATTCAGTTCATGAAGCGGTCCTTTTATTTTCCTTTTCTAGTTCTAATGCGTTTGATAGATACTTACACAAGTGTCCTAGTCCTTGCTATCGTGATGGCAAAGCTCAGTCCAGAATCCAAAAATGAAGATGTGATCTATCATGCACTCTGTTGTGCCGCCTTCAGTAATGAAGGTTATATTTGTAGTGGTAAATGAAACAGTGTCTGGGGATATTCACAGATGCATTTAATTTACACTAGTACACGTGTAGCCAGTGGTGGGAATAAGCATAGCTTTCAGTCTTGCAAGTCTCCGCAGGAACTGAATGATCATTTAATGATCTTTTCTTTTAAAGACTTCTATAGAAGTTCTAGTCCTTAGAAATCACAAGGATTTATAGTGTAATGTCGTATCGCTTTATATCTCAGCAAGCAGGGAAAGGAGGCCACCAGTTCCAGACAATGTAAATATTTATGCAGTTACAAGAAGACCTTGTGGGAGAAGACACAAAAAAAGAAGTTTTGTGAGACCTAGGATAGTCGGGGGATCTTCATCTTTGCCTGGATCTCATCCTTGGACAGCAGCTATATATATCGGAGAGAGTTTCTGCGGTGGTAGTCTTATTCAGACTTGCTGGGTTGTGTCAGCAGCACACTGCTTTGCGAACAGGTAAATTCACTCATTAGTATAACAGTAGGTCCTTTCCTCCTCATGGTCACAGTCACAAAATGTTAGGGGCTGAAAGGGACCTAAAAAGATCATCTATTCCAGCTCCCCTGCCAGAGCAGGGTCACCTAGATTAGGTCACCCAGGAAAGTGTCCAGGTGGGTTTTGAATGTCTCCAGAGAAGGAGACTCAACAACCTCACTGGGCAGCCTGTTCTAGTGCTCTGTCACCCTCACCATGAAAAAGTTTCTCCTTGCCTTTACATGGAACCTCCTATGTTCCAGCTTTCACCTGTTGCCCCTTGTCCTATCACTGGATGTCACTGAGAAGAACAGGGTCACCTTCTGCACGTGACTCACCACAAACCTGAACTGAAACAAGAGAGTAGATGAGATTGTAAAGGCCAATGTCTCAAAATGAGTTTCTGGAAATTTGAATGTTGTTCATGAACTAACAAACAGCTCAGACTCCTGTTATTTCATAAGCCCTTATCTTGTTACTTAAGGTGACTCAAAGAAGCTAAATGACCTAACTGAAGGAATAAGGTAGGGCAGAGCAGGACATAGAATGGGAGCTTGCATGTACAGGCATCTGCAAGGGGATAGAAATATTTTACTTCCTCTCAGTTACCTTTTTGACTGTTTATGCCTGCTTTGAGATATAACAGAGATGACTATGTTCACTGCTCTGTTTTGTTCAAAAAGGCTGAGACAGACAAGCAATGATCTATTAGACACAATAAATTACTGTTGGTTGACACAAATAGAGTGGGCTGAGCTTTACAAAAAGCCAAAGGAAAGAACTGATCTGTTAAATTTTCGAAGCTGATTTCTCTGAGAGGTTTTTTTTGTTTTTTTCAGGGTGGTTTTCTTTTTTTTTTTTTTTTTTTTTTTTGGTCCTCCATCTGTGGGACACTGGAGAAAATATTGACTATAGGATGCTCTTTATTCTAAATATTTTACTTTCTGCAAATGCTGAACACTTTACCTGATTTCAGTTTGATCACATTGATGGGAAAGATATTACACCATTTCATACCCGTTGTTCCCTTGCATAGTAAAGAAGCCAAGAGAAACAGAAAACCTCATGCCAGGATACATACACTGATAGCTTGTAGACCTAATAATACTGTTGTGAATGATGTACTGAAGCATTTGGAGCTCGAGCCACAATGCATTTGTTTTTTCAAATGTTGTGAAATAGCTACTAACTTTGGCAGCTATTCAGGACATTTCCACCCACTTCCAGCTGGTAGTTTGGTACATACAGATTTTCCATAATTGCTGCATTGTAATTTGCACTCTTCCGTATGTTTAGTACCTTTGTTAGCCACAATTTCTACTGCTTTCCACTAGGCGACAATAGATACCTGTGCAGCTAACCTTTTATTTATTTTTTTTTTTCCATAACCCCTCATGTTTCATTTCTTTTCCTGAACGAACTACCTCTAAGTCATAGAAGGACAATTCAGTGCCTTTAAAATCTATTCTAAACATTATTCTCGGAAGCAAACTTCCACTCTTTTACAGGCTCAAAATCTGATTTTTCAAGGGTGCTGGTTTACCACGCTAAGAACACTGAAAAGAGTCGGGCCTTACATATTGATCAAAGAATATTTTATTGTCGTCTTTTTTCCAGTCACAGACAATTAAACTTTGCACTTGCCTTTGCTAATTATAAACATAGTTATTGTTGCAGGGTAGATGCTGGCCCTCCATGCTTCATTTAGTTAGAGTTAATTTAAGTACATTACTGTTGACTGTTGCTTTGTTCTCAGTACTGGAAGAGACTCTGCAGTGCTTTTGTGTCCGATGGGCATTGGGGATGCACAGAAACACAGCTAGGGAAAATGCAGTGATATTGACCACTCTGTATTGGTTCATCATGCATGACAGCAGATATCTTCTACTCCTGCACTGGATAACAAAACATATGAGCGCTCCAGTGTTGAAGACAGTTGCTAACTATATTCATTGTAGACTTCTGCACATGCAAATAGAAATTTCTTTTTTTTTTTTTTTAAAGCAAGAGTGAAATTTGAATTTTGTTGCCTTTAAAGCTAGAGAATCTACTGTCTTTCCAAAACAGTCCCTGATTATTCCCACATGTCTCTTTCTTCCCAACTGTTACACTGGTTCTTATTAGTTATCTGTCCTAGGACACTGGATATAGGAGGTCTGTGGTCTTCTTAAAGTAAATATACAACGGCTGTAAAAGATTACAAAAACTGTGTTCTCTGAATGTGTTTTTTCCTATTAGATCAAGTGTGCTGTTGGGACCTTCCTCCACCAAGCTGCTTTTGATTCTAGACAACAGATTTAACATAGATCAACCTAATCTCAAAGCAGAAGTGGTAGAAGCTGCACAGATGTTCCTGAGTTGTCAGTTTGCCAGAGCCTTTAAAATATTAACTCATGCCTATAATATTTTTTTAAGAGCCTGGTTTTCCAGAGAAATGATATACACCACTGACTCATCTTTGGGTGGGAAAGTCTGGTCAAAGCTGACTTGGTTGTTTCCAGAACAAGTAGTTCTGAACATGCTTGAAGATGCCAGACAGCAGCTGGGCAGCAGTGCCTGTGCTTGCCTTTTCCTTCAGTAAAGGAGCAGTAGCCTTTAACTAGGCTAATCAGGACCCACAGAGCCTGGGGCTTACTGTAACATTAGTCATCTTCTTCCTGACCCCCAGTGGGTAGGAAGCTGGGGAAACAGGTCAAGGCATTACGAGAGGGTAAACAATGGACGTGATGGGGAGCTGAGTTTATAACAGTTCACTGGAAATTAGGCTTCATTTTTCCTGCTAATCACAGAATTTCTTGTTCTCTCTTTTGTGTTGCAGTCCTTTGAAATCCACCATTACTGTAGTTCTGGGTCAGCATATATTTAATAAAACAACTGATGTAACACAAACATTTGAAATAGAGAAATACATCTTGTATCCTCAGTATTCTGTGTTCAACCCTACTGAACATGATATTGGTGAGTACCTTTGTTTTTTCAGTTTTTTCTACTTACTCAACTTAGTTTTCAAGTTCAGATGACCTGTCAAAAACAGCCTTTGTAGTGGAAGAATCATAGTGGGAGAGGCTTTTGAGTGTGGAGGGCTCTTGGTTCTACCAGAGCCATAACAGCATTTGAAAGCTAGACAAATTCAGATGAGAAATAAATTGCAGATTTTAAATAATGATGATAATTAGCCTTTGGAGCGATTTACCTTGTTGTATGGCAGATTCATCATCACTTCAAGTCTTTGTGGAATTAAGCATTTTTTCAATTGAGCCAGAAACTGTGGATTTAATGCAGGAATTACTTGGTAAAATTCTATTGTCTGTATTGTATAGAGGATGTGACAAGATGAATATAATAGCCCCATCTGCTCTGAAAAATCTATGTTACTAAGAATCATTTGTCACACTGAGATTTAAAAATCAGCTGTCTTATCAGTCAAACATTAAATGCCCTTCTGATTGACCTTATAATATTATTCAGAATGACAATGGAACAGCAACTTCCTTTTGTTTCCTGATCTTCTTTTGTGGAAGGTGACACGTCACCCTGGGGTAGCAAGCTGTGTAAGCACTTTGTCTATGAGACTAATAGTCTAGCATTGGGGATATTTTACGTCAATCATGTACTGGCTTTTTTGCTCCAAGATGGTGAATATTTTCCACTCTGTGGCAAAAAGCATTCAGAGTCTCTGTTGGTGGGAGCCCTGTCACAGCATACCAGGAGACAAACTGGATTTGGGGTATTGCTCTGCTATGAAATGTCCTGGTGTAAAGTACTGTTGGCACTTGGAGATCTCTTAACTTTTTGAATTACTCTGACATTCAGTATGTTTCATTGATGTGCAATGTCCAAATCTTGGGTCAGCTGAACATGGAATGCCTAAGATGAGCCCAGTTGCAGAACCAAACAAGCAGACAGAAAGTGTGTGAGGTGGAGAGAGATCTGGGGGCACGTTCTGCCCTGTCAGTGATTTCTACTAATGCAGCATAAGGGTTATTTCCTGCTGAAAATGCCTTTTTTTTTTTTTTCTTTAAAGAAACCAACTACCTCACAAGTGTTTGATGGGAAGTTTGAGGGACTCAAACAGACAAAGTTGGTTGGGAAGAGGAGGAAGGGGAGGAAAAGCAAGCTGCTGAGTATTGGAGCATGGTTTGTGTGGGCTTCTCATCCTGAGATACTCTATGCATGTTCTACAAAGACCAAAAAAGTAGTCAGTAGAGAAATAAGACTAGCCAGTGGGATCTCTTCCTTTCCACACAGCTGTGCCTAGAAAACCTGAAGCTTCCAAAAGGCCTGATGTGAATCTTCAACCTGTCCACACTACCTCAAGTCTGTCCTCTTTGAGTAGTGCGCCCAACCCAATATACTGCCTTGTGTTACACCAAGCACAGTCTCCTCTGTTGCTCTACAACCAAGTGCAGTGGGTTTGCTACAAAGGAACAAACATTTCTGCTACTTTTGATATCATCTTTCAGTATCAAGCTCACCATACTGCACAGCTTTCTATTCACACTCCCTTCAGCACCATGAGGGGCTAGTAAAGGTTGAGTAGGTTGTGTAATTCTTTGTAGCTTTCAGAAGCTTGGATTTGAAATATTTTTGTATTCCTTAATTTTGCTGAACTAAGTGATAACAGCATGAAATACAGAAACTCTTGCAGTAATTAATTTTTTAAAATAAAGTTGGAATTGGGCAGGTGGCCAAACTTTCAGAAGCAGTAAGCACTTGCACATCCCACTTATTTCAGCTGAAAGTTGTAGATATGTCACTGTTATTTAACTTTAAGGTGGGAGGAGACATATGTATTTTCTATCTTCCCCCTTCTCTACAAAGGCAGTGAAGCAAAATCTGCTCAGTGAGTGTAGCATAAAATAAATATTCCCACAAGGGGAGTAGCTGAATGTTTCAGTCTTCAATTTGCTGTGAAATCAGGTGCTGTTGAGATGAGTCTGTCTGTCTTTGATTGAAATATCTTAATTAAGAGAGGCTTAGGGGATAATTAAAGTTGTATCTGAGACTTATTGCTGCCAATCCCACTAAAGAAAGGGAAGAGTCACTTTATTCCTCCTATATTTTCTGTTCTGCAGCTTTGATTAAGCTGAAGAAGAATGGCCAACGTTGTGCCGTCAAGTCCCAGTTTGTTCAGCCCATCTGCTTGCCAGAAAGTAACACTGTTTTCCCTGATCAGTTCAAATGTCAGATTTCTGGATGGGGACACAGGCATGAGAGTGAGTAAAATGAAAGTTGGTGTTTGTAGAAGACAAAAAGATTATAATTAAAACATAATGCTCTTTGATGCTCCTTTGTATGTTATACAGCTGATAGTTTGGTAATATATTTTTAAGGGATTTCTGGTGGGGTTCTTTTTACTTACCTGTAGATGTTTACAACATTTACATCTGAGTCATCCTGAACTTCCTTTATAGTCCCTGGAATTTGGAGCATGGCTCACTTTTCCAAAGGTTTGAATCTATTTTAGAATGAGATGAGCTCATTCTAGCAAGCTAGATCTCCTTGGACTGGGAGAGAAGCAAGTAGCTTAGTAGTATGCACCAACAACTTGACACCTCAGTTGAGAGAATCCTAACTCGGGTTTCTCAAGTTAATTATCAAAGACTGCAAACTGAACTATCAACTTACTAGCCTGTGATGAGGGAGATCTTTACCTTCACCAGCAAGAAACTTCGGAGACATCTACAGGAGAGGACCAGATAAACTTTGGGCTAAGAAGTGCTTACATCCAGATTGAGAAAGGTGGAAAAATCCATCCCATCCTTTCAGATGAGAAATTTCTATGTAGCTAGATAAGAACAATGGGGGAGCTGGTTGTCTTACTTTGCTAAGAGATTTAGTATGAGGTAATGTTGTCCTGGTCTAAATGTATAGTCTAAAGGCAAAAAAGAGGTAATGGAGCCTCTGATAAATTGAAGATATCACATCTGGAAAGAGGGAAGAACAGAAAGGACTGCAAGACTGTTCTCTAGGAAATGAGAGAACCCAAAGGGATTGATGTCTGGACATAGCATGCTGTTACTTTAAAGGGTGTGGGATCTGACTGGGGAAGCAGAAAGTGATCTGATCACTGGGAAAATTACTCTCTTCTAAAGAGTTCCACAACACAAATATGACTGAGGGGTGTTAAGTGTGTTTGTATGTTGTATTGCACATTGTATTTCCATGCTATGCTTTCACATTCTATAAGACTAACTTTCTTTTCCTCTCTGGGCATTTTAAAAGATATATCTGGTTATTCAAATGTCTTGCAAGAAACACTGATTCCAATTATTCCTGAGGAGAAATGCAGAAGCCCTGAAATTTATGGGAGAGAAATGACTGAAAATATGTTCTGTGCTGGCTACTTCGATAGCAAATCTGATGCTTGTCAGGTAATGTTGTGAGTCATCTCTTGGCAGAGAATATAAATGTATACTATTGTCAGAAATGCTGCAGTGGTACAGTGCTTGCTTTTGACATTACAATATTCCCGAAGAAAAGAAACTTATGTAATTGCACTGTTTGCTCCCGACTTCATCTTTTTTTTAACCTGTTCAATGTCAAATAAGTTCTACAGAAGGGCAAAAACCCTCTAGGGTGTTATATTCCTCCTACTTTCGTAAAAGGCAGTGGTTATGCACTGAAGGCCAAGCTGCTTGAGCCCCTGCCTGAGCTTACAGTATGATGGCAATGGTTCATTGGTCAGTCAGCAGGGATATGCTGGCAGGCCAACCAGGGCACACCTGTGCGGAGCCAAATCCCCAAGCTTCTGCCTCTTGCCACAATGGAAATAAGGATACCTGGGTAGGAGGTGGGGAGCAGTGGTGAGGTTTGGAGCAGGAAGGAGCTGAGGTTACTGTAGTGGGTGAGTTTTAATGGTGTAGAATATCAGTCAATGGGAAACTGTGTTTCATAACTTCAGTCACGTTATGACCTCATGCTTTTACTACTTTGCATCACTTTTTGAAATATGTCATACCTTTGCTCTGAATAAGGATGCAGAATTGTTGTGATGATAGATGAGATTACTTTTTAAAATGAAGGATCAGATTATTCCTTACATAAATGTGTAGATTTTATTTTCAGTTCATTTTGAAGGAGGAGGGTTATGCTCTATTGGCGTAAACTTGGGAACAGGCAGCACAGAGCTAAAGTTGGCAGTGAGATTAAGTAAAGCAAAGAATATCACTTATACTGTGTGCTGGAACCCCTGCAGAGATCATAAAAGTGTCCAAAGAAAGGTGTCAAGAGTGAAATAGCAGAAGCCAGCAGTTGCTCAAGGTTTCCAGGCCAGGGTTGAGAACTGGTTGTAGTTACTGGCTGCAAGTGTTCTTACTATGCAGAGAACTAGAAACCACCTTGCATGCTAAGTTTTCCTTGCTTTTCCCAGGAAGTACATATAAAAGACACAGCATTATAGCTGGTTCTTGCTCCCTGCCCTGGGAAAACAGTGTTGATCATGAATGAGAGGGAGAAAGAAGATAGCAGAGGGAAGGAGAGAGTTGCAAGTCTGAGAAACAGTGAATTAGAGTCACAGATGTTGCTGAAGAACAGTGTTCATGACATTAAATCATCATTAGTGAATCAGTAATTAACTTTTTTCCTGTTGGCAGACTTGTAGTGTGGTCTAAGGAGAAATACATAGAATTCTTAATGTCACAACAAATGTAGCTGACCTCTGAGTTTTCTTAATACATGCTTAGGAAATTAAACTATAAACCATCTGTTATGCAGAAAAATATTTCAAGACCAAGAAATGCCAAGCAGACTTTGTGTTTATTTTTAAAAGATTTTTTTCTGGTTGTTTTTTTTTTTTTTTTTTTAAACCAGTGCACTGGTACCAAAATCAGTAAAATGAGTCATGGAGGAAAAAAAGCAAGGTTCTGAGAAGTAAATTGATCTCAGATGCAAGACTTCATTTGCTGTCCCTCACTCATAAGAGAAATCTCCTAGTATAAAGGCTAGGACAGTTATGGTGCTTAAGGACATGGTGTAGTAACAGTTGGACTTGATGATCTTAAAGGTCTTTTCCAACCATAGTGATTCAGTGATAGACACACAATTTCCCTACCTACATTTCTCTCAAGGGATTTTCTTTTTAAATAGGAAAAAAATATTTCTCCTTAGTCTCAGATAATTAGAGTAGTGGCTCCTTTCACCAGTACTAAGTCACATTTTTCTTTTCATTTCAGTAAAGAGTCAGTTTGAGAGTAAAAATAACAAAATCCCCTTTCCCGAATGCTTGCAAGCTCTTGAATGAGTAGAAGTATTCCAAATTAATCCTTGCTGTAATGTGTCATCAAACTTTAGTTTGGTCTTGTCATTAAAACCGTAAACTAAAAATAAGGTAAATGCTCAGTGGCAACAAATTCAACAGAATCAAAAAAACCATATGCCACATAAAATTATAGCATCCCACAGTCACATGGAAAAGTGCGTATGTATGCAACACCTTTCTTTGAAAACTTTCATGGTCTCTGACATGTTCAATAAACTGCATTGAGCAACTCTCCAAATACCCTGCTTTACATCCTTGCAGTGCCCATATCACAATAAAGCGTAAGCCTCAGACTTGCTTATTCCCATTGAAAGTGACCCAAATCAATTGTACTCTTCTGTAGCTGTCTGAATCTAAAAGAATTTCAGATTTTTACACAATCTGGTATTTTTATATTTATGTTCAATGTGGAAATAAAACCCCCCACCATTATATTGGAGGTGAGTATGACTAAAAGCTTTCTATGAAACTTCAGTAGATCCCTGCTTCCATATTATTTTTTTGTTGTTGTTGGTCTGTTTAAATCTCCCATGCAAACATTCTTAATTTAGGACTTCCCCAAACTGATCTTTTTCCAACTGCTTTCTGACAAATTAGATAATCTTCGCTTACTTTTAACACAGGGAGATTCTGGTGGACCTCTGGCCTGTGAGAAAAATGAGATCTCTTACCTCTATGGAATTATCAGCTGGGGAGATGGCTGTGGTAGAGTCAACAGACCTGGAGTATATACACGAGTGACAAACTATGTAAATTGGATTAATGAGAAAATAAGTCCCCGAAAAACTAGTTGAACAGTCTGATGTGCTAACATGGGAAGTAGGGTTCAAGAGTCATTTAGTTCCATTGAAGTGGTATAAATATTTTATTATAAACTAGTGTGAAAACAGTTGTGGCAATTTTTAGCAATTCCAAACCAGACCGCCAAAAGGAGGCCTTCTCTATCAGGTGTCAGCATCCTTGATATAGATTTTTAGGGCTGTAGATTACTCAGTACACAAAACTGTCTTTATCTGGCTTAATAAAACAGAAGTGTTAAGACAGTGCACCAAAATCTACAACTGTTTGTCTGCTTGGTGGACCACATAAAGTGATTTGAATGTGTTGTGCAGTTTCTGGTGGAGCTGTCTTTCCCCCAGACCAACCCCTAACAACATTGGCCTTGCATTCTCAGATGGGATGAGATAAAAAATAAATAGGAGGAGTACCAAACCCAACTTTCCCTCCCCCTCAGAAGCGATCTCTTCAAGTTCGGGTGGAGAGACTTTAATGGAGCAACATAACTGCAACAAACCAGTTCTGGGGAAAAAACAGTGGGATTTGGTTTTGATTCAACCAAAGAGGTAACCATGTTTTTATGTTCCACTGACATAAAATCAGGAACATGCCTTTAGAGCTCTGCTGAATCTGGCATGAAATTTTCCAGTAAGGTTAATGCAACACCCCTCAAGTGCACAAAGTTTCTTGCTGAAAGATGTCAGAGGAAATCTGAGGTCCTGATTTCTGGCTGGTACAGTCAGGACTTTTCACAGGCTGGGAACTGCTCCTCACCTTGAGAATAGCAGTGGAAACACTTCACCTTGATGATAAATACCTAAAAGTTTCTTAAATTTAGCAGTGTTTTTAAGATGTCTTAGATTTTGTACTAACAAGTTGTTCAACTGTTTAGATAATTCAGGAAGGAGGTTTCTTTTAAATTTTTAAACTGGGGGTGCAGCTTGACATTTTCCTTGAGGATTTGATGACCTCATAAAGCACGGGTTTTCCTGTCATGGTCTATGGAATTGTTATGGGAACAAGCAAAGAAATTATTACAATAGATAGCTGTTTAGAGGCTGCAAACTCAGCTGTGTTAGCGAAAAAGATTAAAAAATCTGATAAAGAATAGAATATTTTTTTTTTTTTTAATGCAGGGAATCTTTAGTCATGTCAGAAGTGTACATTTGAAGTGTTGGTGTGAATTGTATTTCTTCTCTGATAGTGAACATTTTTGAGTAGTCTTGTGTTTCAAGCAAAGCTGTGCTTTAAGACACAGAATTTTTTAAAGTGGTGTCTAGATACTCAGATACATGTTTTGTTTTATAGTACTGACAGTGTCTTCATGGGTTTCTTAGTTGTAGTGAATGACTTCTGCGGTTAAAAGAAACTTTGTAAAGAAAAATAGCCAAAACCTGAATTTGTGTAAGTACAAATATATAACAATGTAATGTTTATCCTCTGTTTCTTGGTCTGTTCTGTTTGTGCAATTAAATCTTTGAATCGCTCTGTAGGTTGTACAACAGCTTGAGAGCTGTTTAAAAAATGAAATGGCAATTCTCTGTGCTGGAAGGCATTTGAAAAGCTCTGCATAAGGACCAGTTTCAGCTGGTGGTGCTCCCAGTTTTATACAAGTGTTGTACAAATTTCCAGTAGATAGATGTAAGTGTTTAGGATTTTCAGCTGTGAATAGTAAGATCCCACTCCTTCTGTTGTTTTTCTGAAGCACTAAACACTAGCTTGAAAAATTCAGATCCACCTCTGGGGTCTTGATTCCAAAACAAGCTGAAGACCTGTCTGACATTCCCTTTCTGGACATTTGCAGGATGAGTATGGCTTGCTTAGCTCGGTGGAATGAATGTGATTGTGTAGCAAGACTAACTGTACCTGCTGCTGAAAGACAAGTACTAAATCTCAGCATGTCCAAAATATTTATTCTTCTTTGGAGGGGATTCATTTGCAACAGGTTTCCACAAAAAGCTTATGCCATTCTGAATGTCCATATCTGTTCTGTGACTTCAATTTCACTTTGAAATTAATATCCATCCACACTGTGCATGCTTTTAGTCTGGTAGTTTTGTGGTTTTATATATTCTCTCAGCCTTGCTGTAAAGAAGGTGCCTGTTTGATAGGAAAGGTGTTAGACTGGTGTTTCTGGCAATTTGTGTAGAGCTTTTTAGCTTTCCTGTTTTCAAAAATCTATGTTGCTTATATCAGTATACAGCACCACCACTACCATCAATAAAGCATTTTTAAAAAAGTATACTGAATGTTCATAAATTAAAGCCTATTTCTGCCCTCCAACATCTAAATGAAAAATCTTCAGTCGGTAATGGTGTACTTTAAATGCATTAAAACAAATGTGTGAGTTTGAAAGCAACCTGTTTGTCTACTCTTAGTGCTTGATTTGGCGGAACTAAATCTCACCATCTGAGCATCTGCTATATGGTGACTAGCTCTGGATTAAATCCACAAGTCCAGACCGGAGTGGGGGGGTGGAGGGGGGCAATGAAATGTCCAGGTTCAAGGAGAAGTCCCTATCTGTCATGCTCCTCACATTGGTTACATTCCTCTGGGACACTCCATCACCTTCTGCCTCCTGCCAATCTTTTGAGCATTAGCCCACAGAAACTCATCCTCCATATTGTTTTTCTCCCTTTAAGTGCCTAGGGATTTGAAAATCCAACTTAAATTTATTAGTGAAATTCTGATTTTTTTTCTAACATTTATATTGAAATTGAGTTAGAATGCAAAGCAAGTTGAACACATCCATCCCTAATTCATTATGAAACACACTTAAAGATGGTGTTACTAAATTATATGTTATTCCATGCAAACTGACCGATTCAAAGAGAAGAAGAACACAAACATCTGAAACCCCCTTCTATTATGCTATTGAAAGAAAAATGTGCTGTGGTGCTGTTCAAAAAAAGCTGAAGAACTAATTATCATCAAAGAAGATGCAGTAGGAGTATTTTTAGAATAATGGACTCTAATTAGTCCATTTCTCATTGAAACAAATCTGAGGACATCATTAACACATCTTATTCTATTAATTGTAGCTGCTCTGGGTTTGGTGTAAGTGGGTTGTTATCTCGTCACAGTTTCATTGCAAAGAATAAAAAAAGAATAAAATTAAAAAAAAAAAAAGTAATTTTATCTGGGGTACTTGGCCGTATGTCTTCTGGGAGCCAAGGGGAGCGGTAATTACACTTTGTAACAGAGAAATGCGGGCGTCACAAGGAAGCCGCTGGCGGGGGGCGCGGAGAAGGGAGTGTTTCAACCCACCGGCGCCAGGCCCCGCTCCGCGGAGACAGGGACCGATGGGTATCCGGTCCGGGCTTTCCCACCGCCCCCGGCCGCAGGGCTGCCCCGGCGGTCAGCTGCAAAGCACGGAGCGGGTTTGGGGCGCGGGGCGGCGCTCGGAGCCTCGCTGGAGGTCGCGCCTGGCGGAGGTGAAATCTGCTGGGGCGGCCCCTGGCGCGCTCCCGAAACCCTGGAGCGGAAAAAAAAAACCCAAACAAAACCCACACAAACACACAAGAAAAAAAAACCAAACAAAACCACCACCCCCCCAAAGCCCCCAACACCACAATAAAACACGTGAATAAAGAACCAGTGCCAAGTTACTCGGGACCCCCTTTCCCCTCATCCGGAAGCCTCTGCCCGGTGGGGCAGTGGGCGCTGGGGAGGGCTGGGCCGCGCTGGCCGCTCGCCCGTATCGCTCCCTGTGCCTGTGCGGGGACCTAATAAAGCTATTTTGAAAGTGACCCCTCGGCCAGAGCGCGGGGAGGGAGCAGCGAGCCGGGCGCAGCTGTCCGGAATCATGACTGAAGATGACGGATTCCGTGGTGGTGGAGGGTCACGTCAAGTTGAGAGATGGAAAAAAGGTCCCCGCTCCCGGCACCCCTCCTTCGCCCCGGCTCCGCGGCGGGCTGGGCCTGGGGGTCCCTGACCGACGCCCCCCGCCCCAGGAGGGGAGAGAGCCCGCTCTTCCCTGCTCTGGCCCTGGCTAACTCTTTTCTTTTGCTTCTCTTTGCAGTGGAAGAGTAGGTGGCTGGTGCTGCGCAAGCCCTCCCCGGTAGCAGGTAAGAGGGGAGCCCGTCCTAGGCGGGGTGGGGGGGAAGGCAGGTGCCGGGGCGTCCCCCCGCCTGGTGGCGGTGGGGACAGAGGCCTCGGGGGCAGTGAGGTTGCAGGGCTCGGCAGGATTTAGGTTTCTCCTCAAGCCGTCTCTGCTCTTGACTTTTTTTTTTTTTTTTTTTTTTTTGGGGTTGAGGGTTAAGCTGAAAGAACTTTGAAAACAGTGACCTTGATTTCTGGTGGGTCAGGGTGCCAACCAGGTTCTTTGCGTGTTTTTTAGGAAATACTCTAACTGGTAAAG
>JAAGNO010029111.1:0-27858 GCA_033439905.1 Ceryle rudis
GAGCTCCTTGAGGGGGAGCGCGCGGGGCCCCCTCAGGCTGGAGCCCCCCGTCAGACACCTATAAACCGCAGAGAGAGGGGAGTTGTGTGGTTACCCAACTTCTCCTGTATTCGGGCTGCGGCGGCCGCTGCCCGGACGAAAGGGGGTGGCTGGAACAATGTTCTGAGGAAGAAACCCAGCCCCTGGCCCGGGTACTGGCAACTCGAGGCCGCTTGACAGTCGGGTTTGTTTTCCCTCACGAGCGCCCGTCGGCGTGCGGAGGCGGCTTGGCGGGGCTCCCGACGCGGCGGCGGGGAGCGCTGAGGCAGCACAAGGACGGGGCAGGGCAGGCGCGGTTTTGAACGTGTGGTGAAGGTAAGAGGGAAGGAGTGAGGAGCTGGGCCGTGGCGTGCATCTGGAGCAAACAGGGCAGCGTGCCCATACTGCTCAGAGAACAACGTCACAAGCACCCCTGGGCACACCTAGGCTGTCTTCAGCGTTCTGGATGTTTTTTACAGTGCCTTCACCTAGACTGGAAATACCACAACAAGGTGCTTGCAGATTTCCAGAATATTCTACATCTGTAGTGAGAATGCCATGCTTCAGCATGCCTTTCTGTCCTGACCCATGTGTGGAGGAAATCTAGGTGCTAAGCTTGTGTGGTTTACAAGTGTCATACAAAATAATTCAGTGACTGTAAGCATCTCATAAGACCTGGGCCTTAGTTCATTTCTTCCACCCTCAGAAATTTGTTCCCAAGATTTGAACCACCTAAACCAAGCAGCATTCTCAGGAAAAAAAAAAAAAAAAAGCTACAGTAAATATATAGGTAGAAAACCACAACAGAATATGACAGATCCATGTCTACAACAGAAAAATGCAGGACAGTGAACATGAGAAGGAAAAAAATTAGTGTGTAAGAAGTGAAAGCTGCTTACAGTGTTATTTGATGGGAGGAGTGTTGATAGGCACACATCCATTTTCAAAGCTGTGCTGGTGGTCATAGCTCAAATTTCTGCCAGAGCTATTCTGCAACCTATTCCATGTCTGTCAAAACAAGCCTAGTTAGCAAAGACTATTGTATGGAACTGTATTGTGTATAATTGTATGGATTTTCTGTAGAGAACACCCGTTTTAATTAGGGTGTATCAACAGAAGAGGTTCAACCAGAGAAGTAACTGTTCCCAATACAACATCAATATTAACTCTTCTGGGGCACTGTATCCAGTTTTAGGTTCTGTGCTGGGGGAAAAAAAGTTAACCTTCACACAATTACATTAGAAAATTAAGTGCATTCTGAGAATACTTTTAAATAGTATATTTTGGCAGTATTCCAAGTCAGTGTTCCATAAGGATATATTAACTGCTGCAAGAAAGATTCAGAAGGAAAACAGAGACAGAGAAGTAGTGACTGACAGCAATAGCTTGTGATAAAATACTATACTGATGGTTAATTGGTAAAAAGAACTGTAAAAACTGTGGGAATTGGACAAATTATAAATGGTTCTGAAGAGGCAGCTAGTGAGGTGTTTGCAGACATCTAACAATGCTTTTCTTTTCTGAGAAGATAGAATTAGGTGTGACAGGAGCTATAAAGACTTCCGTAGTGGTAAAAGGCATATACCCTATGTAATGTACTGAATTCATTCTCACTCAAAATGGTTGTTGAGAGGAACATTATAGATGTTTGGATATTTCTGCCCTTGGTATTAAGTTAACTTGTCATAAAAATGCTCATGAGACAGAACAGCCTGAACTTGTGCTGCCATCTTGATCCTTTACATATTTTGCCACTTAACATTTGCTTTTCATATACATTTTTTTCACATAACCAGAGGCCATGACTAATCCTCGAGCTGGTTAAGTAAAAGGTTTTTGAGGAAAAGTTTGCCTAGTTCCTTTCATTTTAATTTTCAGAAAGGTGGGAGGTAAACTTCAGGTACTCTTCTAACTGGAAAAACTGAGAAACAATGAGTGGAAAAAACTCAAAAGTAATTCTTTCTTTTCTTTTCTTTTCCTTTCTTTTTTTTCCCCTCAGAGTTACATGAGCTATGTGGCAAAGTTTTCAGCTGAACTCAGAGGCACACATATATATGGCTGTGTTTTATTACAATTAAAATGTGAAGAAATATGCTGACAGTTTGTTCAGCCTTGCATTGTAGTTTTGTAACAGGAAGGAATTGAACTTAATAGAAAACAAAATGCTTCATTAAAGAGATGTATACACCTATAATTTTCAGGTTATTGTTAGAGGTTGATTAAAACAGGTGTTAATCAATGATGTCATACAATAATACATTCCCATTGCATTTAGAAGCAAACCAGAAAAAAAAGAAAAAAAAGCCAAAACATGAATGATTTAGTTCTTGCTAAAACAACCGGGCTGTGATGACTATTAGTTATTATTATATAGTCTATAATATTTTTTTCATGATGTATTATTATTACCTGTTAGATAACAGCTCAGGTGACAATTCAGTTGCTATCTGTCATGCCAAGCATTACACTGCTTAGAAAACTGTTTTCTTGCTCTGTACTGAGTTTCAGAAAAAATGTTTCATATGATAACTAGGACAAAGCATTTTTCTTTTTTTTTTTTTCTTTATTTTTGGTATTAAAGGGAACAACAAAAGTGAGAGAGAGAAAAAGGAGAGCTTTGACTGGATGTTGGCTCAAAGCTCTTTCCTACACTTAATGAGCTTTTGAGGATAGTTTAATTTGAACCTTTAGATTTTCATTGAAGCTGTAGTTTAAATCAAACATTTTGTCAAACAGTTTCTTAGAGATCTTTGGCATATTCTGAACATGAGTTTTGGAAGTACTTGGTATAATGCTACAAGCATTAAGACTTTGTTCACCTTATAAGAGACGTAGTCCAGATGGAATACTGCAAAGTACAAGATTGTCCAGTGAGGTAAGAATTTTTTTAAGGAATGTATACAAACACAGCAATACACTAAAATTGCACTGAAGACAGAGTTAGGTCATACACAGATACCATCTCAGTGCAGTCTACCATTTCCTTTCCCACCCCACATCCACTTACTTTTCTCTTCCTCCCCTTTAAATGGAGGCTTTGGTCCTTGTTTACAAAACTGGCTCGACACTATGATTAATGTCTCTCTGTCCAGGCAGCCTATTATCAGGCAGTTATGAAATACGATACAAAATGGAGTATGCAGCTAAAGTAAAAACAAACAGTAATGCCCTAGCAGCTTGTGCTGTAGATTAATTCCAGCTGCTAGCTACTCTGGCACACCTCGGGTACTCAATAGCACTCCCTAAATTCGACTTCCCTTTTGCATTGAGTCAGACTGTACCAAAGGCTTGTGGATTTTTTAGTGTTAAGCTTGGCTCTAGCAAGATGCATCTCTATCTCTTTCTATTCAACTACATACTGAAGTGAATTTTGACACTTTATTATAGTCCCCCGATTTCCTTGCAGGAAAGGATCTGATCCAATAATCACAGTGGAAAGGGAAATAAAAGGAATAGTCTGTGTCAGAGTATATAGCTACTTTAAAACATTGCTTCTGTCTCATCCTTTACAATATATACTGCAAATTTTCTCAAATTATTATAAAAGACTCTTAGTTGCTTAAGAAAACAAAATTATCTGTTATTGCTGTATTTGCTAAGTTGTTGAATAGACTTTTTTGTCTGCTTCTTATTTCAAGAAAGTCTTCAAAATTCAAATCTTTGTTTTAGTCTCTACCATTATTTTCACTGACTTGTATTATCAGAACATTTTATCTTAAGCAAAATATTTACAGAGTCGACTCCAAAATTATATCTGTAAAATTGTATCTCAACCATTTTAACAAATTTAACAAAACACTTTTGAGTTATATGAACATGAAAAAATACCCTTCTATAAAAATCAGACCACTTTGGCTACCGTAGAACACCAAGGAACAGTTCTGTTTTAAATACTAAATTTACTGTGGTGTAAATTTACTTTCAGAGGAGGATTGGGGTTATTTGCAGAAATTTATTTTTACAGTCTTACCAGATGCTTTTTAATGTATGACCCCTGGTTTTACCTCAAAAGACAACTAACCAGAAAGGGAGGCCTTTCATTTTCCACCTTCCTCCCCCACCCCTGTTTTCACAGTGGTCTTTCCTCCTTCTCTCCTTCCTTTTTCATTTCCTCTCTCCCCCCCCTTTTCCTTTTTGAGGGTAGCCCCTGTCTTTTACAGCTGCCATCTCTTATATCTCTATCCTCCCATACACATCTGTCAGCCACACAGGGCACCATTGCTACTGGGTTCCCTCTATCTCTAACCCAAGCATGCAACATGGAAAGATGTGTAACAATATTTTTAAGAAGCCTCAATCATCCCAGCCATGAGTGTAGCTATTCAAGAACACATTTACATTGCAGGAGAATAAGATGTGGTAAATAAAATGTATACAATGACAGATGAAATTATAGAGCAAGAGATTAATATTTTCAGATGTCTTCAACAGGGGAAAATACCTGGTTTATGTTAGATAATCCATGGTAAGGAAAAAGTTAGGAGATTTGGATTTAAACTGTAACTTGTCTCCTATAAAATTTAATTTCATTTTAGTTAGCTTAAGTTTATAGTGAATATAAGACTGTACAATTGTTAAACTTACTTAAATCAAGAATGAAATAAAATATTCAAAGGTGCATGGTGAGATGAAGATACCATTGACTTTAAAAGCTGTTTGGGGGAAAATACACACAACATAAAGTTTTATTACACATAATAGTTTCAATATTCATTTAACAAATAATACATAGTCTAGTCACTAAGTGAATAATTAGTACTGATACGAAATTTAATTGAAAATTTTGGACATTATTCTTTATCTAGCCACCCCAAGACTTTCTGACCTCCCATTCTTATTCTTGGACAACTTTTCCCTATATCCACATTTCTTCCTTCACTTTAATGACAGTCGTGCTCCCACTAGACTTACTCAAGGAACCCTAATGATGACAAAAGCAGTTTTTCTAAGGAAAGCATGCAGAAGTCCCAGGTGCTACCAAGGGCATCTACATTAAAGTTCCAGAAAACACTATAATTCTTACCTGCTTTGGTGTGGTCTACATAGCTCCTCTTCATCAAGTCCAGCCTGCTAGGATTCAGCTGCGCCCATACTGCAGGAACAAACTGGTTTTTTGGGAGTAGCATAGACTGATTCACTGTTTTGCACAAATATGTAAAGTTAGTAATTTGTTGGCATTGTCAGTGTATTTATTAAAGAAAGCTTAAAGGGCACATTTGCAAACTTAAACATTGATTAATTTATTGTACAAATAGTTATATAGTAAATTAAATGGCTCCTATGCTCTTTATGCATGCAGCTCTTAAGAACTATTGCTCTTATCTGTTATATAATAATGCCCTCAGTATTGGGACATTGTACTAGGTATTGTAGAGCTCCAAGTGGTTATAGATCCATACCAACAAATCCTTTACAATCTAAGTAGACAAAAGATTTAAATCACAAAAACAAAGTTTACAGAATGTGCTATGCTGTAACTAAAACATGTATCTTGGCAAGATAATGCAGATACTTTGAGTAATTTAACAGTTCTGTCTCTCATCCTGAAATTACATGCGTATGTGTAATGTTAAGCAAATGTAATAATTTGTGATTAATTTGAAATTTAACCTAATGCATAAATATTTGTAAAATTAAGGTCTAAATTCTTAAGATTGACATCCAAAGATCCTGGCAACAGAATATATTCAGCCTCTCTCAGAAATATTATTTTCAAATCTTGTTTTACCTTTAAGTATTTTTCTTTTACAATGTATATCAAAGATTATCTTGGTTTAGGGCATGCAGGTAATTTAACACATACCTAGTGTACAAAGGAAGACGGCACATAAGAACAAAATTAATATTTTCATGTTTTAAAATGCACTGTTGATCAAAAATATAGCAGGACAAAGTTTTTAGTTTAATGTATCAACTAATCCTTGTAGTCACATGAGGATTTGCAGACATTACATCTTATGTTCAGTTTTCTTGAAAACATGTGTGTCTGATGAACACAAAGACCAATATCCAGTAAAGAATTTAGGCTCCTAATTCCCACTGAAACATAATTTTTTCAGTAGAAAGGTGAAATGTTAAATACATTCTTGGGTTCAGAACCAGGTAACTTTCAGAACACAGCTAAAAGCATCACTATCCTATGTAAAAGTTACCTGTTTCGTTCTTACAGGCATGCACAGATAACTTGATTATTGCGTTATCTTTTTTCTTCAGTGAGGAAGAGCTCAGACTGCGATCAGCATGACAGCCAGCTTGCTTGTTGGCGCATGGCCAGCAGGGCACGCGGGGGGCACAGGAGGACACTGCGTGGAGTGCAGCAGCCACAGGCAAACAGATTAGACATGCTGTCCACTCGGGCAAAAGTGGTAACCTTTACTAAAAAGGATGCAGCAACCCAGACAATGCTGCCATGGAGGCATGCAGCTGTCCAGGTCCTTGGCTGCAGGGAATGCCACAGCCTACAGTACTGGATGGCAGCATTAACAGCAGGTGTGCAAAGTGTGACCAAGTAGGTGACCTGCTTTGCATGGTGGCTAAGCTACAGGACGACATCAAGAGGTTAAGAAGTATCAGAAAATCTGAGGAGATAGATAGATTGGTGGAGTCATACTCTACCATCCCTGAGGCAGGTACACCAGGAGACACGTGAAGAAAAAAAGAGTCCTCTGCCCTCCTGCCACTAGGCTAACAATAACAAGCAAGATGAGGGAAGGTGGAACCAGGTTTGTGCTTGGGGTTGCAGCGACCCCCCTTCCCTTCCTACAATCGCCCCTCAGATACAATTACAGAATAGGTATGAGGCTTTGGAGGTAGAGGGGCACACTAACAATGACACAGATGACAGTCTGTCTGGGTTGGAGGAACAGCCCAAGGCAAGACGGCCTACCTGTAGGACAACCTCTTCTATTAAGAAAACGAGAAGAGGAGTTGTCATTGGTGACTCCCTCGGCAGAGGAATGAAGGACCCTATCTGCTGACCAGACCCAACACACAGGGAAGTTTGCTGTCTCCCTGGGGCCCGGGTAAGAGACTTTACAAAGAAGATCTCTAACCTAGTAGGCCCCTCTGATTACTACCCATTATTGATCTTTCAGGTGGATAGTGAGGAAATCACCACAGAAAGTCTGAAGGGAATGAAGAATGATTTTAGGGCATTGCAGAGACTAATCTGGGACTTGGGAGCCCAAGTAATCTTCTCTTCCATCCTGCCAGGCATATGAAATGATGAGGGAAGAAACTGGAGAATCTCAGAGATTAATACCTGGCTCCAGGGTTGGTGCCACCGACAGAACTTTGGGTTCTTTGACCATGGCTCAGTATACACAACACCAAGCCTGCTGGCAGGAGATGGGGTACACCTATCTAAGCACAGGAAAAGGATCTTCTTGAAGCAGTTAGTGGCCATCATTGAGAGGGCTTTAAACTGGAATCGAAGGGGTACAAACCCAGGACTACTATAGATAAGCCTTGAGGGGACATACTGGTGTTGGAGGTGATATCCATACCTCGGATCAAGTGCATGTTTGCTAATGCCGATAGCATGGACAATAAACAGGATGAGTTGGAAGCTATTGTGCACCAGGGAAACCATGATATAATTGCTATCATGGAAACATGGTGGGATGATTCACATGATTGGAGTGCTGCAGTGGATGGCTACAGGCTCTATAGAAGGGATAGACAAGGAAAGAGAGGTGGAGGGGTAGCGTTATATATTAAAGAGTGTTTTGACTGTCTTGAATTCAATGTTAGACACACCAAGATGGAAAGTCTTGGTTATTAGGTTGGTTATTAGGAAGCACTTCCTCACAGAAAGGGTGACAGAACACTGGAATGGACTGCCCAGGGAGGTGGTGGAGTCACCGTTCCTGGAGGTGTTTCCTTAGGAAAGATTGGATATAGCACTTGTTGGGTCATAGGCTAGACTTGATGATCTTGGAGGTCTATTCCAGCCTTAGTAATTCTGTAAAACTTTTCCAAGCCTGTGGAAGTCTAAAGCATGTTCTGATCCAAAACCTTTCTTCGAATTTTGTCATGTTGGCCGGTATGATTTTATGACGTTGTGCAGTAGCACCACCTGGTGGTTCTAATAATTTTAACCTTTCCGATCCCTTGACAAACATCTGAGTAGCTTGAAAATAAAGACCAGGAAAAAAAAATTATCTTTAATGTTCTTAAGATTGTTTTTATCTCTACCCACTTTTCTTAATCAGGTGAGGTAATATTTTAGAAGAGTATAAACGTTCGGTAATGTCCTGTAAAAGTAACTTTAACAATTGACTTAAAAATATATTGATCCTTCTGCTTTAAAGGTAAAGCATTACTCCTGATTCAGCTGCAGTATCTTGACTACTTATGCACTGAAAACTTAAGAAAATCTCTGTATCTTTGCAAATCTAGGCAAAAGCCAGAAAGACGGGTTAAGAAATAAAGGGTTTAGAAGATTGTAATTTACAACCTTTATAGATTTGTTTTGTTAGGACTGATGCAGAAAACTGCCTAAGTATGTGCTTAACTTAAAATGCCTTCTTCAGTCCTACTCAGTTCAATATGACATAAACAGTTATTCAAATTTAAACATGGGAAAATGTTTAAAACTGAACCACCCTTGGAGACTGAAGCAGGGAAACAGAAGGGAAAATGTATGAATCATCTGGAAATCCTTTGCTTTTTCTTTTTCAAACAGACATGCAGCTTTTTTTTTTACTCATTTGGAAGGATGGAAACCATAGTACAATAGTCAATTCTCCTAACTGACAAAGTATATCTAGTATATATTAAAAATATCCCAAAACAACAACAAAAACCCCAAACGAGCAACAGAAGAAAGACTTTTAGCCTATAAAAAATTTACACTGCAGTAAAAAAAAATTATACTATCACAGTGTCAGATTTACTACGTCAGGAGGCAGCAGAAGGATCTGCATGAAACAGAGGTTTCTAAAAAGATCTCAGAGGCACACTACCCTGTTTCTCCTCACTTGGAAGCTCCAGGGGGAACAGTCTTGTGCTTTATGGGAAATAAGTATTTACACAGTAGAATGTACATGCATATAATAAGCATTTCATGGAGAATTTTTTTTTTTCATCTTTTCCCATCACACTTGTGAACTAAATGCTGGTTCTGCAGAACTCTTAAAAAGTATTCTGCAAACTAAAAGTAAGAACAAATTTAATTAACTCACAGAAACTTGTTCATCCTGGCCTTTACCGTGGTTTATTCCTTGTTTTCTTTTGAAAATAACCAAGGCTGTCTTGTGTGGGTTTCCATTTCAGATCTCATAACCATCCATTGTCTTAAGAGAAGTTTACAGCCTAGTTATGAGTCAGCTCAGAATACTTAAGGTATTTTAAATCCTCAAATATGGAGTCTTCAGTGATGATATAGGTTCTATCTTTAGCACTTGTGCAAAGTCTGCTCATCTTTACTGAGGCTTAAAGCACTCGCAGAGATATGGTCGTACAGCTTTGACATTATACTGATGAACTAAACTGACAGTCCACTTTTCAGTTAATACAGTTTTCTTTAGGTAGAGCTTTTCCTGGTTAGATAGTGTTTTGTGACTGTAGAGGGTGCTCTTAAAATACTGATGATGCTAGTAATATATGGCAATCAGTTTCTCTTTTTGTAAAGCTCATTAATGTTAGGATGTTTCCATTTGGCAAAGAAAGTTGTTGTACAGCTAGTGTGGTTTATTTTGAATATGTGCAAGAGTGACTATCCGGATTTGTATCCAAATAGATCCATAGAAACTGTTCTGGATTTAGTTTATTTTTGCAAGTATGTTTCTGACAAACAATGATAGTATCTTCTGAGAAAACTATTGATGTTGTCTAAAAGAAGTTGTAAGAAATACTAGATAGACTGTATTTCTAGACACAAGGCTGTTGAGGGTTCAATAAAAGCTTGTTGTTCCAAAGAAGTAATTTAAATATTCACAAAAATTCTTTAGATAAATAAAGTTGATGGTCCCACATTGTGCTATCTAGAATTCTGTTGGGAAGGATTTAACTTTATTTTACTTTGGTTAGTCTGTAGTTTGATTGATTGGTTCACCATACTCCCAAGCTGGTTTTTTATACTTCTGTAAATGAATTAGCAGGTGGAAAAAATCCTAGATACAATAGACTAAATCAAATTTTGTCCTACTTCATTTTTCCCTCAACCATACTATATATCTAAATATATAATCTTACATATGCATTCCCCTCAGTACAGCCAAGAAATGTTTGATTTACTTCTGTATGCTTGGGAAATGTTACCTCATTCCAGAGAGGGTAGAATTTATAAACCTCAGAATCACAGAATGTTTTCGGTTGGAAGGGACCCTTCAAGGTCATCTAGTCCAACCCTCCTGCAGGGAGCAGGGACATCTGCAACCAGAGCAGGTTGCCCAGAGCCCTGACCAACCTCACCTGGAATAGTTCCAGGGATGGGGCATCTACCACCTTGCTGGGCAACCTGGGCCAGGGTCTCACAACCCTCAGTGTAAAAAATGTCTTCCTTCTCTCTAGTCTAAATCTCTCTCTTTTTGTTTAAAAGCATCACCCCTTGTCCTGTCCCAAGAGACCCTGCTCAAAAGTCTGTCCCCATCTTTCTGACAGGCCCCTTTAAGTACTGAAAGGCCACAGTAAGGTCTCTCTAGACCATGTCACTAAGCACCACATCCAATCTTACCTTAAACACCTCCAGGGATGTCGACTCCACCACCCCCCTAGGCATTCCATTCCAGTGTCTAATCACCCTTTCAGTGAGGAAGTGCTTCCTAAGATCCAACCTAAACCTCCCATGGCACAGCTTCAGGCCATGCTCTCTCATCCTGTTATCAGAAAGATAATAATTTTATTTTAGTAATCAGAACTGCAATAAGCCCATTTCAGACCAATGTGAGGAGAGTTAACATTTCTGTGGGCAGGACCTTTCCTGGGAGACCATGACTAGGCTACAGGCTTCTACCAGCACTTCTCTGTCAGTCCTGGATGTGATGAAGTGTGATCATTGACCAATACGACTGTGTTAAAAATTCCCTATACACTTACAACAGCAAAACTACACTTTCTCTTGAGTAGGCTGTTATGCTGGAAGGAAATGAAACATATGCTGCAGAAGCACAGTTTTCCCAATCTACACTTCTCCTAACAGCAATTACTCTGCTGCTTATACTAGATTTGTATATTAATCCTGAAAAGGTACTGAACTCAGTAGACATGAACTCAGATAATAAGACTTTCACCAGTAGTCACTCATTTGAGATCCTGACATCATATAAGATTAACCGTACTTCAAACCAGGTCTACAGAGGATATTTATTATATGTTAGGGTGTCACCAAGGCTGTGAGTCTTTGCCGCACCTTTGTGACGGCTCTACTGTAGGCCCAGTTTAGAGCATAGAAGTCATTGAAGCTTGTTTTGTCTGGGGAAGCCCTCTGAACTTTTTTGGGTAACTTCAGCAGCATCTGTTCTAAAGAGTCTTTGTCAAGATTACTACATTAGGAAACCTTTTAAGCATAGACCAAGCTTAACAGATGTTTGCTGGTATCTCATGAGATGAACCTGGTGTGTTCCAATCTTCAGCTTCCACATCGAATTCGTCACTATCTACTTGCAGGTTAGGGCACGTCACTTAACATGTTTGTGCACTGTATCTTACAAAGAGGACTATGTTACCTAGGACTGTGACTGCAGGCTTGCCATGCAAATAGTCAAATGAAATTATGTCTTTGTGAGAGCTGGCAAAACTAACCATCCCCATACATCAGGCAAGTCTCTTTGCTAGAAGTGATACTTCCCGATGGAAAATATTACTGATGCAAGTCACGTGACAGGAGAACATAATGATAGGACAAAGAGTTTGTCTCATAGGGCTTTCCTTCCTCAGGATTTAGTATTAAGTAGTAATTTGAACAAACAGAAACCTGGGTTCTTCCCCAACCTTGATGAGTACACTAACTGTTAAGATAAACAGTCATGCTTAATTCCCTTCCTATTACAGTATTGCTGGTGGGCAGTGTTTTCAATCCCCTAGGAGAAACTGGAAGTGTCTCACCTAAACATCCCATTTTAAGAACCTCAGTATGAGGGAAGTTAGAAGTGCGAATCTAATACACTCAGTAACAGTCAAGAGTTGAACAGAGACTTCCTCTGATCACTAATCCTCTATTCACTGAGCTATCAGATAAAACATATAATAGTTTTCCCTCCCTGTTTTGTAAGAAAAGGTTGACAAATTTCTGACTCTAGGAGAGAGTTCAGAAATGTATTTTGGAGATTTTCACATACCTACAGCTCACACTAAAGGACCAGAATATCCAAAACAGATGGAACTTGAGACCCATCACCCTTTCTTCTGTCTTTAATAATGGCCAATCTGGATGTAACCTGTTAACTCTGTTGATTTCTGTTGTGGACCCTCTTTCCCCACTTTTCCAGTGTGAAAAGAGGCAATGCTTTTCGTTGTGTTGGAGATTCCACTACACAGCAAAGCTTCATAGTACCAAAGCCTCTAACCTGTAGCCACTTACAAAAATTACCTACCACATTTGAAATTGAACCTGCCTTTACTGGTTGTTTTTTTTTTTTTTTTAAAAACACACTCTACAATTATAGAGAGTCTTAAAATCTTCAAAAAATCTTATATTATACACTATATTTACACACATTCAAAGAGTGAAAGCTGTAAATGATGCACATGTTGGAATGACAATAAGACAAATGGAAGCTTTCATTGGGAAAATGCAAACCAGAAGACAGATATCTTGTTTTGCTTTAGGCAAAGCATGAATGCAAACATTTAAACTGGAGAAACTCCCCTTTCCTTCTGTGGCCCCTCTGAGCCATTACATTAATTACTTGGAACTATTTACCTACTTCCCTTCATTTAGGCCCCAGGTGCAGACACTGAATACGGAAAATTATTTTCATTCTTTTCACTAGAGTGAATAAACAATATATGGAAACACTCATCTTTTCCTTTCCTAAATCCAGAAATGTGAGGGGACATGGCATCCCAATATATATTTTGTGCTTGCCTGTTTTTAACACACCATAACAAAACACAAAATTGGTAGAGAGGTCAGTGATGTTTCTTTTTCGGAGTACAGTAAAAGTATTTGTTTAGTTTTGTTGCAATAGCAGGGGCAGCTGGCATCATTTGTTCTTATGCGTCTTCTAACACTTCGCTGAAGAGATACCCCTCATCTTTGAGGAAAGACAAGTATCTCCCTTTGCAAATGTGCTCACCTGTGCTTATGCAGTGGCTTTGATGGCCTTTTTTTGTGATCAGAATGTTAGCTTGTCTTTAAAATATGTCCTTAAAGTATGACCAGCCAAATCCAAGCATGCACTTTTCCATTTGTGAAGCTAGAGAATTAATAGAGGCATTTAATGTTTAGGAATTAAACAATCACATTAGAAAATGATAAAAAAAAAAGGAATAAAATCACAGCAGATACTAAAAACCTAAATTACTACATGGGCAGCAAAGAGTATCAGTCTCAATATCTACAGTCCTTTTTGGCAAGATAACCACGTTTCAAAGCTCTCGCTTAAGAGTTTCATTTCCAACTTCCCTCTAGAGGAAACATGAGTTAAACCTTTTTTTGTGCTCTGAGAGGTTTTCTGCTCCTGATTATTTTGGAATACAAACATACTGTGGGACACTGGCTGTATAGATACATTTAAACAATTATTAACAAATCTGTGGCTATTTGCACAAAGTGTATTCAACTTTTCCCTTCCCAATAAAGAATATCAGTAAATCCCAGGGTAGCCCAGGTCACCAAGAGGTGGCTACTGAGTCTGGCTCCCCCTGTCACAGCTGCCTGGCAGTGGGCCTGCCCTCAGGAACAGCCAGCTGGCTCTGCTGTGCATTTCAGCTTCCTCAGTTTGCATGTGGACCTGTGAAGCAGCTGGGTTTATTTTGCCCAATCAGCTCATTTGTTGTCAGTCCAGAGAGTTTTCCCATTGGCATGACTTGTGATGATGCAGTCCATTTGCAGTTGGAGTTTTCAGCATTGCCTCTCTCCTGTCATTTCTGCTGGTCTGCACTGGCTCTTTAAACAATCAGATCTGTTTCACAGATTTCATTAGTTTTCAAGTCGGTTCAGCACTCCTCTGTTCTGATACTATTGCTTGTCCAAATACACAAACTTCTTTTCTCAATCTGCTAGTCTCTGGCCCCTGGCAGACTCAGACTACGAGAAAGATGAATCTTTCCTCTAGTTTCTCTTGTATTGCAACTGCATTAGCTGTGAATCTATAGAAGATGCTAGGGTGTCCCTTCATTTAGAAAATCTCAGAGAATAGACACATATGTTCATCATTAATTGTATATATCAAACTTTAGTCAGAAATATAACTCTCTTGTAGAGACCAAAGCAATACAAACAAACCCAAGCCATTCTATGTTCCTCTTCAGATGTCAAAAGAAGGGTATAAGTAGCATCTGCCACAGAAAAAAGCCTTTGAATTCTAGGGTGTAAATCCATACATTCAAGTATTTTCAGAGGCAATCTTAGTAATAATTCACTATTAAAATATAATAAATAGAATAAAAATTTTATTTCCCAGAACATTTATTTTCATTTAAATTAAAAATAAGATGTCCAAAGTAGGCAGAAACTTTTTTTCTATTCCCAACTAATAATCAAGTCTTTTTCTGAAAAAAAAAACCAGTTACTTGGCCTAGGGAATATAATAATAAGATACTGTAATTCATTTTACTATTTAGTCACATTTTTAATCTCATTAGATTAATTCATATCCTGTTGCATTTAGTTACCTATATGAGGGAGATACTTTGTAAACCAAATTTTATTATCTGATCCTTTTTATTGTATGCTGTTGTCTTATTTAACAGGAGAGCACTAAAACATCTGTAGTGATATTGTTTTACATAACCTCATGTTCTTAGTTACAGTCTCAACTTAGTAGTGTGAGTTTTCACAAATCTGTCATGTGAAAGTCTCCCCATATTGTTTAATCACTCTCTTCTTCTGTGATTGCACTATCCTTGCTGAGATGTGAATTTGAATGCGGAAAAATGGTCCATTCCCAGACTTCCATATCCAGGGGAGATGAATTTGAAACCTTGTCATGAGTCCGTGAGTTCTCTAAACTGGATTATTGATAAGTGCAAGAGAAATCATTACTCCAGTTTCAAACACTCCTCTCCTATTTAAACAATGGTATTGACAGGAAGAGACATTGAGCTGTTCAAACAACTATTTCTGTTCACTTCTGAAGAAAGTGTCAAATCAGGTGCAGTCATGCTTTCTGAGTAGGTGGTATAACAACCACTTAATCACACGAGCCATGGCCATCATGATGTCTTCACATTGCATGCTTTCTTGTAAAGGTACTAACAATTTTCATTCCAATGCTCTTTCAAATCATACTAGTTAATCTCATTCAGTGCAAATTATTTTGTATTCATCTAGGCTCAAATTCATCTGCTTTAAAGAGGTTCTTTGTGACCTTTGCAAATCTTGTTGCAACTTGTCAGGTACTTCATGAGCTAGCTCATGTCAGCAGTTGGCACACTGAAATTTATTATGACTGGAGTCAAGTTGGGATGGCATCTGAGCTCATGTCCAACTTAGGTGGGCAGAATTGCTCAGATACTTGAAGCTGTTGATACTATTCCTGTATAAGTACCTTCTTCAAATGGGGCCTCTATCACCTTTAAGGATGAACAGCTGCAAAGTTGAAAAAAAAATGTAAACAAATGCTCTGGTATGGAAATCTGTTTTACATTCCTTACTCAGTGTCTAATACTCAACTAATTCTACCTATACTACATTTACACATTCTAATTTTTGTTAAATATGTCATCTAAAATCTTAGTCAGAATTAGTATGGAAGTATATAAAATAAATATATCTGATAAAGATAACTAATTTTAAATTGTAACATGCTTGGGAGTTAGTGATTACATTAAGCATGAAATCTGTGTGATTCATGACTATTCCTGATATTTCTGATCTTTGCTTCAAGTGGAATTGGGCTGATTGTGAAGAATGTTACTGAACTCTTATATTTGTTTAAAAAGGAAGGAAGAATTTTTGATACGCTGTCATAGTATCTGAGGGCAGGGAGCTAAAGAGCCTAAGATACTTTCCCATAAATACAGTGCTCTTCAGGCACAAAGCCTTGTGAAGGAAACAATTCCTTCTAATTAGGGAAGTAATTTTAAGCAGAAAAAGATGTAAAAGCTTAAGGACTGTTCTTGTCAGAGATGTTTCTGAGAAGAATTAGGGCAATAGAGGATTACTGTTTTGTTAAGCCTTTGATTGAGATCTCAGACTTTCATCAGTTTTGTAGCAATGCAAGCAAGAGATCTAAGGCTCAAACACATCTCCAGAAAAGAGATCGTGGAGAAATAAAATAAGAAAAAAACCCCAATCTATGACTAGGATTTAGCTTTTGGTTATTTATAAGTCCCAGTTGAGAGCCAAGAGGAAGTTTTTTTATGTCATCACCCTGTTACTTTTAAAAACAGAGGGGAAAAAAAAAAATTGCTTTTCATTTCCCAAAATATAGTGTTAGTTATCTGGAAAAAAAAAAAAAATCCAGACCAGAGCATGAAAGATCCTTTAGAGAAAAACTCCAGAGTTGTTGTTTAGAGACTGCACTGAGTATAATCAAGATTAAAGCCTTTAATGAAGGCAAATCTTACTTATCTGATCAGATCCTGGTATAATGGTCTAGCATGTGATATTATTCTGTATAAGTTACATAACTTTTTAAGAGCATACTTTACCTCCAGCAGCACAAACAATATTTTTAACCTGTTCACATCCTTAAGAAATGCAAACAGATTTGAAGAAAAGATTTTAGTATTTGCCAACAAAAGAAAATCAAACCTTTCTGTGACAGTTAAGACAAAAGCAGGACAGGAAACTAATAAAGAGGATCAGAGAAGCTGGAAATAAATGTTGACAGGCTTGTGTACTGGCAGTTTAGAATCACATACTATTATGCATTAGCTTTCTGCTTAAGTGTTTGCCAACAAGATTGCCTTTCCCTAGTAAAGACTAGAGATTACCCACAACTCATTTGTGTTTGCAGGTTTTCTGTGAGCATGTGTGGGTACATCCTACCATTTATCAGCTACAATGCACTGAGGTCACAAGTCCCCTGCCTCATTAGAAGACAGTGAGCCAATTGAAAAACAACTCCCTTCTCCCTGAGTGCGTCTGAACATATGGTGCAGGAGTAGTATGCTTAATTTTGAAACAGATCTGGGAAGAAGCTAAGCTGTTAGGCAGAAAGAAGGTAATAAAACTTTTGGATATACAGAGTTATATAGTTTTCCTGTTTTGAGAATAGGATGGGTGGATTACAGCTTCAAGCTTTTTAGGGTTTCTCACCCACTGAGAAATAAAGATTAGATGTTACAATATTACAAGCTTTAGTAGAACAATAGAACCAGAAGCATTACCCTGATCCAGTGTGGAACTGTCTCAGAGCTTCACAAACAGATCAACTGAAAAAAAGAGTGATCAGCATACCACAATACCATGGTACCAGGGTGCTTGTTACTGTCAGAAAACATAGTAACAGAAGAGAAGGTTGTTGCTTGACTCTTTATATGCCTTATATTGACTTGTTTATAAGTTCTACAATACGATAACAATTGCCATTCCACAACTTAGATATGTACTCTGAGGTGGTGCTGGTTGGTGTCATAGCATCAGTCTCACCTTCTATATTGACATGAAAATATGGTGCCAGTCCTGCAGTTCAGACTGCCTTTTTCAAAGACAGAAATGATTTTTTTTTAATTTTATTTTTGTTTGTTTGTGTTTTGGGCTTTTTGTTGTTGTTGTTGTTTGTTGTGGTTTGATGGTTTTGGGTTTTTGTTTGCTTTGGTTCATTGATTGTTTTGAGTTTTGTTAGTTTGGGTTTGGGTTTTTTTTCTGTTTATTGTTTCTAAGATATTTACAAGTAAGTGTTAAAATTTTCATTGATCTCTTCATTCTTTTGCACAGGGAAGCTGCTACTGTATCTTGAGAAAACTTATTTTGTACAGCCTTTTTCAGGCTAAGGATCTGCTGTACTTTCATTCAGCTTTAAAAAGAATATAGTTACTAAAATTTTATCCTTGAATGCAGACCTTAAGAGTTTTGTTCAAGATAGTCCTTCAGAGAACACAGTGAAAACACTACCTCTTGGGAAGCAATGGAGAAGAGCTTTCATCCACATTGAGAATGCAAATATTCATTGCTTCTGCAACCAAGTAAATGCTCACTATTTTGTGGCACATATATTCTATCAATAAAGAAAACCAAAAGTAATTTTATTTTATCTTCACCCCTACCCCCCGATGTTACATTCCCTGCTGAATATTAAATTGATTCTGGTTAACTAAAACCAGTAAAGTTAGCTAGCATGGAACGCTGCTTCATTGCCAAATGAAAGGACTGAAAGGACACTTTTCTACCGCACCATGACATGGTCTCATGCTGATGTAAACAGTGTCGTAGAGTGGATAGCAGCACTTTTCAGTCTGCTTAATGCCAAGAGAGAATGTTGAAAAAAGTGCTAATTAAAAATAACTTTCCTTTCTGTGTCAGATATAAAAGCTTATTATTCTTAACTAACAAGCTGGAATGAGGCTTCAGAAAACTCTTCCTACCATATTTACACAATGAAAGTGTAATACCCAACAAGGAAGTGTTTCTGAAGCTGGAAGAAGAGAGAAAAAAAAGACAACATCAAGGTAGAATTAAGTGCAACAGATATTTTCTCTCTCTTCATCAGCTGTTCAGAGCACTAGGTTAGAAAAAGGATGCCACATTCAGTTACCTCCTTCCACAACAGACCAAGAAGCAAAAGTACCTGATTTTGTTGTCCAGCTCCGGAAACAGATGTGGTTTGAATTTCTATGCACATGGGCATGAGTGCATAGGCAGACATAGGCATATGTACCCTGCTAATACTCATACTTGATTGAGAAGGCCTACCTGTAACTGTCTCAATCACCCACAGCCTGTAAGCAGCTCAAGCACAGCTCCAGAGCCAGGATGCTCTGTCACCAGGAGAAGGGCTGTGATAATGCATGATTAGTCCAAATCCCTGAGAAGAAGCAAGACAGCTGGGACTACTAAGCCTGGCATCAATGGATTGTAGCGATCAAGTCATGCACTGGCGTAGGGAAACACCTGGAAGCCATTTCCTACTTGTGAACTCATCTCCCTCCCCCTTCCTCTCTAAGATAAGTACATGCAATGTGGCTTTGGGCCACAGTGAGTTTTTTTGTATTTGTAATATCAGGGAGGCTTGCTTTAAAGGCACAAGTCCAGGTCTTTCCTTATATATAAAACTTCAAAAGACCATTTTTTTTTCCTTCTGATGCTCCCCTCCCCCCCCTCCCCTTCAAAGTTTTTCCAACTCTGAAAAAGTCTTTGCAACTTTGTCTCGAAACTGGCAAATGCACATCAACAGACTAGAGACTGCTTAGGTACTGGCCTGAGCTTTCACACTGCCAGTGCCAACACCACTGATTGTTGCTTTCTAGCCATACCTCACTAACATACAACACACCCCTACTCTTAGATACTTGAGGTTTCCGTGGCTGTGCAAAGTAAGCACATATTTTGTCTGTGAGAATGCCTTTGAGCTGTATCCCTTTTGTCAGTTATAATTCTCTTGTGCATTGTAATTCTTGCCAGGAGACACTGACTGTTTTGGGGATATTTTTTTTGTGCGTGTGTGTGTGTGTGTGTGTGTGTCTTTGGAAACATTTGATTTGGTAGAACAGTCTCTCCATTTTAGCTATTAGGCATTGGGTAAGGTGCGGGCCCTCTTGAAATCAACAGAAGCCACCAAATTCTAAGATGCCAGAATTTTTCACCACCTGTCTTTAAAACCACTTAAGACTAGAGGCATGCAATGCTTTGTCAGTCTGAAAATGCTCCAGCCTTTTCTTGATATTTTCTACAGAACTGTGGGTCTTAGAAAAACTAAGAGAAGAGGTGGAACACTCTTGTTTTCTGACACAAATTCATAAACAACCTCCAAACAATTTTATTTTTGCTAAAATAAATTTCAGATTTTATAACTGAAGTCTAGAAGTTTTGAAATCAAATTAAAAAAAAAACCAAAGCCAAATGTTAGGAAGCTAATATAAATGGTTTTCTGAGGTCTCAAACAAAACAGCACTCATAAGTATTCTTAAGTTTTTGAGAAAGTTACTTTTTACCTAAAGACTTCTGCTTTAAAATGCAATAAATTATTACTACTTTAACTGTTGCAGTAGTTGTAAGATTTTAATAATTGATTTTCATCTCTTAACCAGTGATCTATAACTGCAGAGTCTGAACACAGGCTTAGCATACCTGGGGAAGGTAGGACTTTATAGGAAGGTCACATTTTTTAGAAATATAAATGGTAACGTGAAGTATAAGTAGTCAGAGTACAGCAAGGTCTGGCTGCTGCTGGAGGAGCCAAACACAATACTGCAGCCAGTGTAGCAGATAGATGCCTCACCAGCCAGGGACCTGTGCCAGAGCAAGAGAGCAGGGAAGGCTTAGGGGAAACACCAGGGGTTAAGCAAAAGTCCAAATACCAGGCAAGCTTGCAGTGGCAAGGCAGGTCCAACATCAATGCAGGCAGTCTGCAGGTCAGGGTCAGCCCAGGAATCATCAGACGGGGCCAGAGCAACAGGCTGAGCTGAAGCTGGGAAGTCAGCCCAGCCCACAGTCTGGCCAGCAGGATCCATTCCGGCACACCTAAAACATAGCTTAGGCAGGAACTGAAAGCCCCAGGCTGAGCTTAAATGAAGCCCCTGGACCTATGGGCAAGGGTGTGGGTGGAGGCCCCAGGTGAGGGTGGTCAGGACCATTACATCTATTGGTGCACTCAGGCCTCCTGATGTAAGTCAGCAGAACATCCAATCTCATATTTTCATGCATAAGCAAGAAAAGGGAAGAATTATGATTGTGGTTTGACCTGTGCTGCATTTTCTGACCCCTGAGTGCCTGGTTTCTCAACCACAATATTACAGTAATGCTATGTCTACCCATAGTTTATATAAACACAGAGCATGTTAAACAACTGACTTATGATGTGATACTTTTGTTTCCACTGGATTCTAGACCATCTGTGTACTAATAAATTTCTAGACTTGGAGAGAAGATCTCATTCACTAAGTAGTTACAGATACTCCTGGTGTATTCTTTTGAATGTACTTTGACATCTAGTTTTCATTCCTTTCTTTAAATTGCAATTACGCATCTGTTGGATCCCAAGGCTTGGTTGATACTTTTGTACTTTTAAAAAGTATTCTTTGCTTATGTCCAACCTTTTAAATTTTCTATTTATGTGCTGTTTAAATTATGAAAATGAACGCAAGCTGTTTTTCCCAAGGCTTAGAGTTGCTATAGCAGAGTTTCAGGTCACCTGATTTCTGAGAAACAGTTTGGTCCGTGTCTATTGATAAGCAACGTGTTTTTTCATCTTTCCTAGCTGAGGTAATACATATTGCTATTCTGGGACACAGAGCAGGATGTCAGCAGCATTGCAAGATACAACAGGCACTCTGTACTTCTTGGAATAACTCCCAATCAGTGTGTAAAGTGTCCAGTTGGCTAACTGTATCCCCCACTCTGTAATTAAAAAAAATGCATGATTCTCCTGTTGGCATAGAGAAGATTGAAAGCATACTAACTTCTGCCAAGTTCTCGCTGGGGAAATTTGGGCAGAAAGGATCCATTTCAGTGCCTCACATAAAGGGATTTGATCCCAGCGGATTGTTTCAGTAGTTACTGCAGCACAGTCATTTGCTTCCCTAATTCTGTCTGGCCAGGACTAGAAGGAAAAGACAAACAACAGGTTTTGTTCCAGATGAAAAGAGTGAATATGTAAGATGTTAAGAGCACCTGTGCTGGGTCAAACCAAAAGCCTACCTAGCTCAGTATCCTCCTTTGAACAGTGGTCAAGGGTGGGTGCCTTGCAAGAGGGAAATTCTTTTCAACATTTCTTGCAAAAATGATTTCCTCCATGCCTCTTCTTTGGAAAAACACAGTGGGCAGGGCAACTGCATAAAAGCTAGTGATTCATGTTTTATACAAGATAAAAGGAATCCAGATTTTGCTGGTATAAACAAATAGCATTGTTGGCTTCATTAGCAGTTAGCTCTGCTGAGGATCTTACCTAAAAATTTTGCATGGAAAGAATAGTCTAAATTTAGCCATTACTCCAGTAACCATATCAGATTTCATAATCTATTTTTGATGTCTTCTAGCAGATCATAGCACTGCTCTGTTTCTAGTCTGACATTTTGTTTTGGTTTTAATAATTTAATAAGGATTTTAATATCAGGTGCATAGTAACACCTTTTTAGAATGAGGAGTGTTTGATGCTAACAAGCATGTTTAGCCAAGGCTGCTGAGCCATGCCTTTCATCTCAGCCCATGCAATACATATATGATGAAAAACAATTAACCCCTTAGCTTCTGGCTAAAAGATTGTGAAAAGCATGAATAAAATATCAACACAAAAATAAGCCAGTGAGCTTATGGGAGATTGTTAGGGAAGGAGGAAAGATTCATTGTGGTCACTTGAATAATATCACTGTACTCTGTATTTTTAATAGTAATGCTATCAACATTGGAAAAGCTGGACATAGTCTGATAATAGACTGATGCATCTAAAAGGAAACAACCGCTACAGAGAAGGATTCCTGGCCAACATAAAAATGAAAGAAAACTGTCTGCATGGACACAAGCAAACTGCAGTTTACATCTAGTGGAAAATTGAGGTTTTATTGAATGGAAGGGTTAATAAAGGGACTACAGGAATGAACTCCAGGCAACCAGTGAATTCAATTCCCTCAGATTGTTGGGACGATGGAGAAGCTGCCTATCTTTGTCTCTTGTAATTGCTTTGTTCATTACCCTCCCAAATCCCCATAACAAACAAAAACCAAGTGGAGCCCTCCTGTCACTCAGTCAGAGTCTTGTACAGATTCCACTTGTAAACAACACTCTTGCCTATTTCTGTGCTTTTTAATGCTTCATTCTCTTACCAGGTTGAAGGTCAACAGAACTCATAAAGAAAATATTGTAAATTGTTTCACTAACAAAGTAGTACTTTACTTGAGACACATACTGTATCAGACTGTGATAGTGGAGGCTTCATATTTAACCTGAGCCCAGTTTAGAATTCTGAAAAGATAGCTTGGTTGAACTTGATGATCTTGAGGTTTTTTCCCAACCTAAGTGATTCTATTATGGTTTTCTGCTACAACAGGTTCAATGGATTAGTTTCTCTTCTAGCTTCTGGGGCAAACTATACACTCCAAATTTCTATCATATGTTATCAAATAGTGCAAATCTTTTTGCATTCCTTTCCAAAAGTTCAGCAGTGCTCTTGCTTCCCCCAGGCCTGCTGTGTAACTTTTTCCTCTACTCCAAAGCCACTCATTCACCAGTCTCCATGCTCATCAAACTGCAGCTTCAGCTGAGGGAAAGAAAGTAGGCTGGATATAAGCTGAGGCCTGGTAAGCTGCCTCTCACCCCACTTTTTTCCTCATTCTATTCTGTTTTTCATATGGTGCCTGAAATGCAGCCACCCACTAGTACCAGCTACCAGCCATTTCAGAGAGTAGTAGTCAAGTTCCTAATTTGTTCTGCAGTTTGTTCCCTTCTACAGCCCAAAGGATCCTCCCACAGAACCAGCACAGTTAGAGAAGCAAAGGAGACTGATGCTCAGGACATGAAGTGGAGCACAAGAAAAAAAACTGTGTGGACCTTAGTCACTGGGACCTTTTTCTGGAGAGCAAGTCTAGCATTGGAAGTTGTCTTGTATAGATTGGGTCTAGCAGTGAAGACACCCTGCATATGGTGGCAAGACTGCAAATGGCAAGTTATTAAACTACTGCCTCAGCAGAAGTGTCTTGGGTCCTTTAGAATGGAGAAATTTTCTGGAGATCAGTCAGATGCCTGTTAATTTTCATACCTCTAAGAAAATCATCTGAAAAAAAAAGGAAGGAATGATTTAATGTCTAGAGATGGAGCGGCAAAGAGTGTTAATTATACTTGATAAAGTATAATTCTATCACAGGAAGATATATAGAAGTATTTTTGTTATTATCTTAAATTAACCTACATGTAATATAAATTCCCTGCATCACTGAAGTTTCCAGTCTCTCCATGGCTTCAGCACTTGAAGAACATTTCATATCTCTCATTCTAACATCAGACTCTGCACCTTCTGACAGGAAACGTCAGCAAAATGGCAGAGCTTAAAAAGAAATCCAACTCACATGACAGATTGAGAGGGATTTCTAGAAGCTGCTTATTAAATTCTATTTTTTTAAATATTGTTGGTCTCGGATATGATTTAGTGTTAGAGGTATAATTGAATTCATTCTCAGCAAGGAAACAGAATTGCTGAAGAATTACCCCAGAGTTTTCTTCTTTGGCAGTAAGATGTCTTGATTTAGTTTCAGTTTGGACAAAGCTGTTAATAGGCTGCATTCTGCAGAAGTGTCGATTAATCTAGTAAATTTAGATGCACTGCATGTGTATTTTACATGGGTAAACCTATGTATTTGGAGTCGGTGAGCTTAAATTGTGCAGCAGAATTAGAGGAATGAGCCTCAGGTTGCTTTGTCAAAACATTCTTTAATTGCTGGATTTTAGGATTATTGGATTAGAAGATTAGATGAGATGACTGGAAATCTTAAATTGGAGCATCTAGTAAAGTAAGGCTTCTCATGAATCAAAGTTACAATGCATCTATAAACCTCACAAGATACTTTCATGCTAGCACAATAGGATACTATGTTTTCTCGGACCTCCCTTCTTTTCTAACACTTTTTTTTTTAAGGAATTTAATAACTTTTCTCTATGAGAATCAATGCCAACTTTCATGTAGCAACGGGTGCTATAGTCACTCTGAGCATGGGCTGTGAATCACTAAGCTTCCTGGCCCACATGTTACTAAAGGAATCCTAACCAAACATTGCATAGCATTTACCTTGCAGCGTGTGTTTATTACTTAATTACAATATGATCGGTAAGCACAGCTACATTTTTTTTTGTAGCATTCTTACAGGACATACTCTGTTGTTAAAGCATTATGCTTTGACACCATGTCTCTGCGTCTCAAAGAACTTGATGGACTACAGGCTGTCCTCTTTTTTTTCCTCAGTGCAATAACAGTTCCACTAGAAAAAGCAGAGTCTTCACACATGCCATACAGAAAGTTGTTCTGCCATTCTATCTTGTCTTACTTCCAGGAGAGACTTAGTACTTTGCTCCTAAAGGTTTCTGTGATAAAGATTTCTCCAGCTGCTGGTGCTCTCCCTCCTTGGTCCAACATGTTCCATACTGCACAAACAGCTATGAAAACCACAAGAGAGACTGTATATACACTGTATATATGCTTGTATACGAAGTAGAGAAGTAATGGCAGAATGATAAATAGATTACCAAATAGGGAGAGAAACTTTGGGCCCTGGTTCAAATCCCTCTTAAGAAAAGTGCTATGAAGTTGGTCACGTCAATACTGAGAAGCAGCGTCTGGTAAATTCTGCTGGGGGTTCTGAACCTGTAGGTTTAGGGTCCAGATGTTTCAAATAGGACAGTTAATGTAATAGTACTATGTTGCTCTTTTCTGAGTTGGTTGAATATTAGAAAGATTACTTTTAATTAGGGTATTAAAGTATTTCAGAAGTTATTACTAGTACTGTGTCATGAAGTTTTGTGAAGCAAACAGAAGAGGAATTCTGTTCACAAGAAATATGGAGACAGCTGTGCTAGCCATATTCCCAAGCCATTTAGCGTAACAGTCGTCAGCACTTCCAAGCACCATATTCCCATATGACTTAGTATTTGCACTGCTAAAATAACAGCATCCAAAATAAAAGCCAAAGCCCTGACATATCCCAGTATGATGAAGATCATGACTATCTGAACAGAAGGATCAATATGGGAAGGTGTAAATCACAGTCTTACCTTCTGGGGTAAAAAACCCAAAGACTTTGCTACAGTTTTGGCATCTTTTAAAATTAGCTGGTATTTTTGTCACTGATTTCCACACGGCCAGAACTGTGTATTTTAGGTTTGACAATCTTGTCAGGATTTAACATACCTGAATTAGCAGAATTATATGTAGTGATAGCTTTCATGTTTTCAAATTGAAACTGTAGGAATAAAAAAGATAAACAGTTTATCACTTCCTTCTTTGGTGACAGAGCTCTATGAAGAATAAATGTTTTCATTAAATTACCACTATTTCAAAATTTCTGTTTGAGGTAGCACAGAACTCTCCAACTTCCTTTAAAATAGTGATCTGTGTTTCTTTTTAACCCACAGATGAACAGAAGATGGTTATACTATCAGGTATCATAAAATAAGGAAATAAATAGCTTAAGAGATGTTCAGTGGAATACATTGTTTCCCTGCTGTGTGTGCCTGCTCACTACTGTTGAGCTGAAAAGTACCCTCAAAAGCCCCTTGTATGCCTAAACTGAAAAGGCAATCTGATTCAGTCTCCTCCAAGAGTCAGAAGCAGGGGAGTCTCTATTGCTGACAAGAAAGGGAGCTCTAAGGCAGGGCAGACCTTTTGCCAGCATGGCCTCTCAACCTGCTAGCCGGGATTGCAGTCTTCAGCTTCTATTTTCCCACATTTGACACCAGTGTAACTATACTGTCTTCAAAGAATATTCACCACATGCACCAAGTGATGTCTGATCAGAGTACAGCCTTTCTTTAACTACACATCCTCCTGAAGCACTTACTTCTGTGAGATATTGCAGCAAAACTCATATACAAAAAGATAGAACACATAGCCTGTAAATAGGGACAAAGTGGGTATGAATCACTTCATGCCCACATACCAGTAAGAATAACTATAAACCGGAGGCCTTGAAATCAGTAGATAACCCTGGCCTATTCTCCATTGCTCTCACAGGTTATACTATCCCCAAAGGGTGTGATACCAACTACACATGATCTGGGGGTCAGTAGAACCACTGCTGACTTTATGTCAATTTTTATGTGCCACTGGCTCTAAAAAGTCAGTTGGCTTTTTTTGGCTTCTTTGCCTCTTAAAACATATACAAGATACAGTTCTAAAGGTTTTTCTATTCTCAGAGATTTACAGAAAGAGAGAAAACTGTAGAAGGTTATAGTAAGTTTGTGAATCCTGCCATTTAGATTCTAGAAAGATTTTTGTAATCGAATATATCCTTGCCAGAAACAGTTTTGGGTTTCTTTGGTATTTAGAAATCCTTTGCTAAACAAAGTAAAAATGAATGATAAACAAAATCAAGTTTCCTTTGAGCCTGATGTTCTTGCAGCTGCACTCCACTTTTAAGAGTAGCCCATTAGCAATTAATTTAGAATGACACTGGCAAGCAGTCCCCAGACTTTAATTAATATCTTTTTGACAAGCTCATAATCTTTCTAGCTAATAAAGCCTCCCTTAAATTAGTTTAACTCTGATTTCATTTACCATTGTAAGCTATGGAGATCAAATCTAGGGTACTTTACAGTATATGATCCTGCTGTGGCAGAGGGGTTGGACTTGAAGATCTCCAAGGTCCCTTCCAACCCCTGGCACCCTGTGATACAGTACTTTCTCATTTAAAATGTTTTTCAAAAGAGAACTTACATTTTACCAAGTAGAAACAGCATTTGATGAAGGTCACTCTCAATCCAGTGGCAGAGCTGGAAAGAAAATCTAGGTTACTGAATGCCTTTCTATTGTCCAAATGATTCAGCAATGGTGCTGTCTCCTGTCTCAGTACCTTGCAAGGAAAGGATTGAATTCTGATTCCAAGTTACATAACTGATTCTTTTCCTTTATTCCAATATCAAGATCTTAG
>JAAGNO010029112.1:0-16435 GCA_033439905.1 Ceryle rudis
AGGGCTCTCGGTGCTGCGGGTGGCCTACGGGGACATGTCTCAGCTCGGAGTCTTCTGCACGGACCCCATCCCCAAAGGAGTCCGCTTCGGCCCTTTCCAAGGCAAAGTGGTCAACACCAGCGAGATCAAGACTTACGATGACAACTCGCTGATGTGGGAGGTAGCGGAGACACTGCCGGGCTCTCCCCGCACCCCTAAGTGGGACTGGGGCGAGAATTTCGGCCGCTCCTCTCACGTAGCCTGCAAGAGGAGCTCGGCCCAGTGTAGTGGGTGGTGGGCTTGCTGAGAGTGGGATGTGAGCGGGAAAGGTCGGTCCTACCTGATCCGGTTCTCCTTGGTCTCCAGATCTTTGAATATGGCCGTCTGAGTCACTTCATCGACGGGAAGGGCACCTCTGGCAACTGGATGTCCCTGGTGAACTGTGCCAGGTTCCCCGAGGAGCAGAACCTGACGGCTATCCAGTGCCAGGGGCAAATCTTCTACGAGAGCTGCAAGGAAATCTTGCCGAAGCAGGAGCTGCTGGTGTGGTACGGGGATTGCTACGTGCAGTTCCTGGGCATCCCCATTAGCCTGAAGGGCTTGCCAGAGGGCAAGAGACCCCAGCAGCACCCCGAAGGTGAGCCTGCCGGAGACCCCTGAAGGGCACTGCCCCCTGTTCCCATAGCTGGGGTTAGAGTCGCGTGAAGGGAGGTGAAGGAACCCGGGCATCACCTTTTCCCGGGTGTATGTCATTTGGAACGCTCCCCAGTCTCTGCGGTGGCGGGGCGACCCGTCCCGCCGCGGGGATGCTCCGGGTGGTGGTGGCCCCACACCCCGGTCCCGCGGGTCTCCTCGCCCTCCCCTCGCAGCCTCCGGCACCTCAAAGAGCAGCTTCCCCTCGGCGCCCGGGGTTGTGAGGAGGGCTGCTGCCAGCTCGGAGCAAGAGGAACCCGCGCTCCTTGGTGCCCCGCAGATTGCCCCGGGTCGCGGTACCTCGGGGGATTGAAAGCGCTCATCTGACGGCTGTAAAACATCTGGCGGGGCTGGGCTGAGCTCGCCTCGGCTCCGCGGCGGTGGGGGGGATGGACGACGACATGTCTGGGGAGCAGAGAGGCTTTTGGGGTGCATTCTTGTTTTGGTCTGGATTTGTCCTACGGTTGACTTGGTGATATTTTTCGCGCAGTTAACACTGCTAGTAAAATGGGGCTAAAGTCGTTCCGATGGGATAATGCTGCTGTTACTTACAAAAGAAACGCCAAATGCCCTTACTCGGGGAGGGTGGGGGTGAGGGATGGCTCGGCCGGGTGCGGCGGCAAGGAGAGGAGCAAATTGGCACGGAGACCTGGCAGGGAAATTTATGCAGCTGTTGTCTCAAGGTGCCAGGCTCAGACAGCTGGTAAATTTTTTCGTTTAATTTTTAAGGCTTAATCTAAAGTTACTTTTATTAAAGGCAGAAAAGGATGTGTAAATGATTGGGGGGGGGGAATCTGTTCCGTTCCCCCCCACCAATTCAGCGCTTAAGAACAGTTTGAAACACAAAAGAAAACAAAATGAACGTGGTTTTGTTCCATAGTTTGTTGAAAACGCTATAAAAGACGTGCAAGTTTGTCTTGCTTTTGGGGCTGGGAGGTAAAATTTACGGGCAATATTGATAAGAAATACCTGGCAATGTTTCCATGTGGGGAGATCCTTTTATGTGGGACTCCGCGTTGCTTTTTCACATATTCGCTCGCGGTTGATGAGGGTACAAGGATGAAAATCTGTCTATGAAGTTGTCAGCTAAACCACATAATTTTAGCAAGCTGTGGGCTCTGGTTTGTTCCCCTCCGTTAGAAAGGTGAGTGGTGCGTATGCTCGGGAGATCCGACGTGTGCTTTGTTAACGGTAAACGGATCCTGGCAGTATCATTATTACCCTCCTGGAGGCTTAAAAATTTATAAAAACGATTCCACTTTGGGCGGCAGCTCTGCCAAGGAAGTGGCTCGGAGGTGAGCTGTGGGTGACAGAGGAGGTGGCACTTTCCCTTCTGCTCTACAGAAGCCGGGGAGAGCTTCAAGTGCGAGCGCTGCGGGAAGGTGTTTGCCTACAAGTACTACCGGGACAAGCACCTCAAGTACACCCGCTGCGTGGACCAGGGGGACCGCAAATTTCCTTGTCACCTCTGTAACCGATCTTTTGAGAAAAGAGACCGGCTGAGGATCCACATTCTCCACGTTCACGAGAAGCACAGACCTCACAAGGTGAGCCTGTTTCTGGGTCTCCAGCTATTGGCCCTTCGAAGGGAGGTTTAATTATTAAAGAGTCGAGGTAAAAACTGATGATGTTCCTCCTCCAGCTCCTTGGTGGGTCTGCTCTGCCTGTACAGAAAGAGTGTCTTGTGCAGCAAAGCTTAGCTGAAGAAATTTCATGTTTTAATATCGGGAAAATAGTCTTAGTAAGAGTTTGAAAAGAAACTGTATTTCTCTTGGGCTTTTTAAATGCTTGTGGGGGGGGTTGCTACTTTTCTTAACACAGTGCGGAGCTAAACTGTGCCTGAAAGCGCTCTGCTTGTCCAGGATCTCGCATCCTTCAGTCTGAGAACCGACAGACAACTGTGTCTCTGGAGCAAAACAAGAATGAAAAAGTAAAAGTTTTTACATTCAGCGTGGACCAGATCTTCAGTTGATGGAAGTGAATCTTTGCTGAGATACTTTGCTCATCTCCACCAAACACCTCACTAGTGCTGGTTCTCTAGGAGCATTGGGAGAGAAAATTAGGACAGTCAGGTTCCACTGTTAAATCAGTCCTGAAAATCCTCTAAATACCATTTTTATAGATTTTTCTGCAATAATGTGAAATGGTTTTCTTTTCAGGAAAAGCTTTTATAATTCAGTGGTATTGCAAAGTCAGAATATCACTGATTTAGTAACGGATTAAAAACATTTTTTCTATTAAATAAGAGGTATTAAATGACATGTAATTATTCTCTCTTTTTTTTTTTTTTTTCCTTTCCTTTCCTAAAGCATTTATTTTGGAGGCGTATGAAAGAAATACTTTAGAACAGCAGGAAGATAAACTTGTTCTCAATGTTGTATTTATGAGAACAGAAACTCAAAAAGCAAAGATGGAAAACGACAGTAAAATAAATGATTTTTTTTTTCCAAGATCAGTCATAGCTTAATCTATGTTGAGATTATGAAAGGCGCATTTCTTACCAATTATTGTAGGGGAAAAATTTTGGGGCTTATACAAATTGCACTGAATCATTGCAAGTCTCCCAAATGACTTCAGACCACTTGGATTTGGGTTTTGTCCTGTTGCTGTGGCCACAGAGCGAAGGCAGCAGCTCCTCGGATGAGTCTGAGGGTGAAATGCTGCTTGTTCCACTCCCTTGAGGAGAGGCTGCAGGCTGAGTGCTGTGACTGACTCACTGGTCCAGAAAAATGGTTATTATTTTAAGAGGTCCCCTTAGGATTATTGTTTTTAAAGTTGATCTCTTGAGCAAAAATTACAAATAACTGGAGTTCGATTTACACTTTGAGGAAAAGTGGTGACTTTACAGACCTTTTCAGATTTTGATTACTGAAAGTCAATATTGTCTATTCCTGTTCTGAGGATGTTATTTAATGAAATAATTTGAGTCGCACATCAACAAAAAAAGCTTTGACTTCTGCATGATATTCCTTCAATTTTTAAAGCCCCTGTTTTTTAAAACCTGACTGTATTTCAACTTGTTACTGCTGAAATTACTGCTGTCTGTATATACAGACACCTAGTTATGTATGTACATATATTTATGTATACAGATAAACATGTAGAAAAAGACATGCACATGTCACCCATGTACCTCATTTGCCTTTTTAGCTCTGCTGTTGTGTGCTGCCTTTTAACTTTACCCCGTTTGTTTGTTTGTTCCCCCCAGTGCTCTGTGTGCGGGAAGAGCTTTTCTCAGTCCTCCAGCCTGAACAAGCACATGCGGGTTCACTCTGGGGAGCGCCCCTACAAATGCGTCTACTGCAACAAGGTAGGCAAAGCCCCGCGATCACTTCCTGCTTTCTTCGAAGAAAAAGCCTCCAATTTAAGCTGATCTCCAGATGAGCATATTCTGGGTACAGCCATGAGTCAAAGCGATGGGGCAAATAGGGTCTGGTGTTCACCTGCTGCTCATGTGCAGTCACGAATCCTCTTTGCCTCAGCTACGCTCTAACAGTGGCTGTGCTCCGGGGCAGCTTTGCTGTCCCTGCCCCTTTGCTCATTGTCTGGTGACATCGGGAGATTAAAGGAAAAGTGCTGAGCCAAGATCACCATTCTGGCCCTCAAACCCACTTTGGTTTTGTTGATAAACAACTCCAGGGACTCCTAGGGACTGTAGGGATCTTGATCTGTTTGTGCTCAAAGGTGTTCCTAGTGAAAAGGTATCGGAGGTGTAGTGCTCTCTGCCGTGAGAACCCACCTCTGGGGGTTCAGCAATGTAGCAGTGATAGAGGGGATTTATTTGGTGTAGCCTGTGAATAGTGAAGGGCCTGAAAGTGCCTTGGGAAGAAAACAAAACAACAACAAAAATCCCACACACTAAAGAAAAAAAAGGGGCACAAAAAAAAACGAAACCAAAAAAAGGCTCCTTTTGCAGCATTCCTGCTCAAGTCTTTGAGAAGGCTTTCTCCAACTTCAGGAGGAGTCTTCACTAGGGGGACACTTTTGGTTATGCATGTTTTGTTACCTGGCTGGGGGAGAACAGGCTGGAATGTCTGACTGCAGGAAGAGCAGAGTATCATGGCGGGGAGATGAAACCTGAAAAGATGTCTGCTGGACAGGCTGCGTGGGTGAATTCCGGCAGCTGGATCCCAAGTCCCCAGTGTATGTAAATGTGAAAGGGTTTAACTCTGGAACTGAACCCGTATTATGCCTCCCAAATGTAAAGGAACTGCAAAGCTAATTAGGAGAGTAATGACGACTTAGCATTTGACATGTAGAAATACTTGCTGGTGCCTCTGGTCGGTAATCTTTCTCTGAGCTTCATCTATCTCCATGGACTCCCAGATCTGTAAAGCTGTGTGTGGTAGCTGTTGGCTTCTCATTCCTTGTTGCTAGGAGGTTTTGTTTTCTCTGATTATCTGACAGTGTGAGCTATTTGAGGACATATTTTCTGGGTGCAGTGCTTCTGGTGAGGTCTGGGTTAGCTGAACCTGGGGATTAGATATGTGAAAATAGTCCTCCCAACTCCTCCCCTCTTCCCCATCCCTGCCCTCCCAGGCGTTCACAGCATCCAGCATCCTGCGCACTCACATCCGCCAGCACTCGGGGGAGAAGCCCTTCAAGTGCAAGCACTGCGGCAAAGCCTTCGCCTCACACGCGGCCCACGACAGCCACGTCCGCCGCACGCACAGCAAGGAGAAGGGCTGTGCCTGCCCGGTGTGCGGCCAGCACTTCCCTGAGCAGGAGGATTGCCACTTCCACATGAAGGTCCACGCTGCTTGCTAGTGGAGAGCCCCACGGACGCCTCCCGGACTGGCTAACGTGTGTATCAGTCTGTGTTTCTGTGCACGTTGTGAGAGGTGACGTTTGCCCTCGCGGTGACTCTGACTGTGTCCTGTCTCTGGACCCTGAGTGCAGGGGATGGAGTTTCTTTCACTCGGGCATCCTGGTGCCACACCAGGGTGAAGTCCAACACGTGCTACCCCACCTTTCCCTTCCTCTCCTCCTACACCCTAATTTCTGTGGAAGGGAAATGCAGGCGGGGGGATTTTGCCTCTCATGAACCTCTTGTGCACCAACGTCGCTGTGAGGAGTGTTTGTGTCTCCAAAGCACAATGTCTATGGACCACCTGGTGCAGTCCCTACCAAAGCTTGTGGGGGAGGGTGTTTCTATCGAGGATGTTTCTAGCTGAGAGAGGGGCTCCCTGGGTTGGTGGGGCTGCACGTGCTGTAGCCAGGAAGGACGATGGAAGCCTCTGCAGGAGCTGTTTGATTAACACAGATGGTTTGATGTTACTGCGATGATGAGGTTCTCCTGATATCCTAGATCAGGGCTTTGCACATAAATATCTCGGTTAAAGGTGTTTTTGTGCCAACCTTAAGCTCCTTAAATGCAGTGTAGAAACAGGAAAAAAGTTATCTGCACCTTTAATTATATCAATGCAGATACTGTGTCTACAAATACCTATGTTGATTTGCACTAATTTTATATGGCTTATTGCATCTCAGTTTTCTCGTTTTTCTCAGAGTAAAAAAAAAAATTTAAATATTTATAGAACCACTTGTGAGAAAAATATTGAGGCCCAGCACTAGGCAGTAGCTGGAATAAGCAAGCCATTAGTGCTGTACATATGCCTGGGTTTTAAGGTAGAATGAAGAACACATTTTATTCTGAAATATTTTTTTTTTAGTTTAATATCAAAGATTCCTGTACTATCAGGCTGAATTTTGTACATACTGAGGGCTGGATTGGTGAGCTCTAAATTGGTGGAATTCATGCCTGAGCAGAAAATTATCACAATATTTACGTCTAAAAAGCATGTTGGGGGGGTGGGGGAACTGAATCTTCAGCTGCCTTCCTGTATGGAGGTGTTTTTCCCCAGGTTAGAGTCACATGGCCAAAAGAAATGGGAAAGTGTGTAAAGGCTTTGCTGGTTTGGTCCCATGAATAACTCGGGATTTGGTGAAATCCTCATCTCCCTACTAATGAAATGCTACGGAACAGGAGTGGCTTGGAAGAGCTATGAACTGCACGGTCAGCTCCCTGTGCAGGCGATCTGGCATCTTGCGCAGAAGGGTTATTTTAGTGGTGCATCTTCTGTAATGATTTTAGCTGTGGGCATTTTATTCTGCTTGAAAATGCCCACCCCCGAAAATATCCTGTACTGAAGTATTAGCACTTCTGCAGTGTCGTGTGATGAGCTGTCTGTAAAAGAGAATGTAAAGGCTCTTGCTTGTACTTGTGGCTAAAGATATTGGCTGTCTTGCACATTAAATCTGTAAATGTAAGTTTTGATGCTAATTAAGGCTATTAGGATGCCATTTGTGGAAAGGACAAATAAATTATTGGAGGCTGCAGTGTGCACTAATGGCTTGAAGGTTGTTTTCTGCCCCATCCATGGGAGGTGTACGCTTGAGATACTAGCAAATGGGACATTTAACTACGCTGTAGCATGGCCCTGGCTTCTGAGTAGTGAGTCGGGCTGGGGGCAGGGGGGGTGGCACTTGGCCAGCAGCAGCCTTCAGAGGAAGGGACAGGTGGAGCTGCCCTGCCAGCCTGCAGCAGACTTTTTTCCTGCACAGAAAATGTGGTGCCGGACAGGGCTGGGGAGAGAGGTGGTTGAGGGAATGCCCCTGCAGTGTACATGTGCCCTGTTTGCACTCACCGAGCTGAGCTTTTCCTTCCCTGGGGACATGCACCTTCTGTGGTCCTGCTGCCTGCAGCCTGGTCCCCGAGAGGCTCTGGCCAGCTCGGCCAGGAGCAGGGCAGCCGTGTTTATACACGCAGGTTTCTATACTCAGCCTTTGCACACACAGAGCAGGGCGAGGGGAGGGAGTGTGTGTGCACCCTGCCCCCAAAGCCTGTCAGCTTCCTGGGGCGGTGCAGAAAGCCCTGTGCTGGAGGGAAGCTGCACGGCAAGTTCAGTCGAAGGGAGGATGTTTGTGACCAAGCTGCTGTGAAGGCTCCATCCTTTTGCTGGGAAGCCCCATCTGCTGTGTCCTTCTTGGGCATCCACCATAGTTCTCTCTGCTCCTGCTGCCCTGAGCTGAGGCTGCAGAAAGCAGGACCAGAGGGGGACTGGGCTGTGGCTCTGCACGCTGTTCTAGATCCACCTCGCCCCTTTCTTGGCATCATCAAATCTGGGACAGAAGGGACATTTTCCACAACAGAAACCATACGCTGTGCAATAGATGCCTCACTCAGTTGGGCTTAAAGTGGCTGTAGTGGGGCCCTCCTGGCAGGGAGCACATCCTTTCTGCATTCCCTAAGGACAAGGATTACAGAAAGTGTACCTGGTGTGTGCACCCTGGGTCTTCTCTCCTAACTGCGATTTAAAATTGTCCTGCCCATGGGAGTAGCAAATGGAGTTGGTGGGAGGAATCAACCCTGTAAGACACAAGCTGATTTTAGGTGCTTTGCATTAACTGTGTCAGGGTTTTTTAGATGTTAAATGGAAGGTGATCTAAATAGAAACCAGTGGATGAGAGCAATCCTGGCTCTTCAGCTGGGGGGGGCGGGGGGGAGAGTCCTGTGTGAGTCTAACTCCCGAAAAGTCCCTCCTTGGTGAATGACAATGGTGAGACAAAAACAAAAAGGTGGTCCCAGATCTCAGTAAGGGAACAAAAGGCCTGGCCACTGACATCTGCTGCCTCTGGCATCTCCCTGCTCTTCAACCTCCCTGCCCCTGTCCCACTGCACTCCCCCGGGGGGCTGGGGGAGAGGGAGGTGGTTAACCACCGAGGGAAGGCAAAGAGCAGCAAGAAGCTTAGTGGATTGAAGATAATGCCGCAAACCAATATTGATTAGTGCCAAACTGTCCATTAAACAAGAGATCATTCTCCAGGGGAACTCTGGCTCTCTCCTCCTTCAGAAAGCCATTTTGTGGGGTCCCCAGTCTCCCATGTGCCTATGCAGCAAGTGCTGGGGTTTGTGTCACCCTTACAGTCACCGCCACCTGCCTTTCCCTTTCCTCACCCATGGGTGTCCACTTGCACCTTCTCTCTTCTGTCTTTCTGTAACACAGGAGTGTGGGGCCTCAGGCACACAGTGGGGACACTTGGGCTTTGCACTCTAATTTCCTTCTTTTTTTTCTGACCTTATTTTTGGTGGGATCAGCGACAGTCTGTGTTTTTATGGTGTTTGACTTAAGCTTTAAAAGGCTCAGCCTCTTCCCCTGAATGCCTTTTCCAAAAAGCCTGTCCCTCAAGGGTGCCTGGGGTCAGGCAGTGGCAGCTGGGAGCATCGGAGGAGAGTAGCCCAGCACCTCTCCTGTCCTACAGCTGTACCCAAGCAGCTCTGCTCCACCTCCCTCCTCAGCTGGTCTCTCTGCCGCAGCTCTTGCTGTAGAAACTAGCCTGCAATCCCAGCTGAGCTGTTCTGCAGCAGCGGCAGACTGGGCTTGAATTCATAGGACCAGCCTCTGGCTAGCCCAGCAGGTGAGGAGCATGGAGAGAGCTGCTGTGTGCCTGAGCGTGGGAATGTCGCATGGCCCTGCCCGCTCTGGTACCATCAGCCTGAGGAGAAGCAGTGAGAAAAGGCAGCTTCCCCCCCTTGCGCTGCAGGGACATGAGTAGAGCTAGCAGGAGACACCTTGGTCATTAACAGAAGTGCAGGAGCAGAGGAAATATATTCTGTTTGTCCAGTGAAGGGGAAAAGGATGAATTCTTGGGTTAAATGGCCAAAAAAATGCAATTCACGGATAATCCCTGAAGTGCAATCAAGCTGTGAAGCCCCTTCTCCCAAAGGAGAAAGGGTCAGATCCATCCTTTGGCTCAATCCAAGAGAAGCTGGTGATGTTCCCTCTGTTTCATTTGGAGGACGCTGGCCCAGCACAGTGGCTGCGGGTGGGGATGTGGTAGCCAGTTGCTCCCTGGAGAAGTCTCTCTTTCCCACAAGTGACCTCACGGCAGCGGCCAGCGCACCCTGCAGCCGGCGGGGGCTGAGGCCAGGCAGGGATTACTTGTATTGATTCTCTAATAGCTGCAAAGGTGGAGGGAAGGGCTGCTGGACACAGACATGCATCGGGGACGGAGCTGTGCTGAGTGGGGGCACAGCCCCCCATTAAAGGCCTCACTCAGCATCAGTCTCAGCCAAGGTAAATGGACAGCAGCAGCCCTCCCAGCCCTTAATGCAGGAGCCATTACAGAGCAGGAAGGCAGCACACAGGAACGTGTAGTTCTGCAGTATCAGTTTCACCAACTGACTCAAACGATCTTTTAATGAAAAGTGGGTTTGTTTATTTATTTATTTAAGGGATGTGAAAATTCCCCAGGGAAACAATCCAAGGGGAATCTGTTCGCTTTCTCGAACCTCCTCCTGCAGCTGATGTGTGGCTGTTTCCCACCGATGTTCCCACCAGCAAGCGGGAGCACAGGCGGGCTGCATCCTGCTCCTGCTGCTACTGGGGATAGGCAAGACGGGAACAGCGAGCACTGGGGCTGGATGCTGCTGGAGCTGGGAGATTTTGCCTCCATAAGCCATGGGCAGCACTGAAAGAACAAGTCTCAGTCTAGAGCACAAGTGTGGTGAGGAGCGGCTGAGGCACCTGGGCTTGTTGACCCTGGAGCAAAGGAGGCTCAGGGGAGACCTTCTGGTGCTCAACAGCTCCCTGACAGGAGGTTGGAGCCAGGGGGAGTCAGGCTCTTCCTGGAAAATAGACGTTTGGTTATTTGCCCTAGCATCTGGGTTCTTTACCTGTACCCCAGGCCCCTTCCCAAGGGTGTGCCCAGCCTGATGTTGTAGAGGGCTGGGAAAGAAGAGATGGAAAGAGAGCCCCTCAGGTAGTTTATTTTTGTTTGTTCCTTTCCATCAAGGAGAGAGTTCAGTCTTGGAGCTTTGTGCAGGGAAGATGCCTGTTTTAGGGTTTTTAAGCTTGTTTTGTGTTTCTACTCCATTATGATTGATACTGCTATCACCATCCTAACATAGCGTGCTTCTATATGTTGGGTTTTTTAAACTGTTTAATATTCAAATTAAAAAGGTGTGTTGATTTTGGCTGGAATCAGCGGCCGGGTCTATTCAGACAGCCTAACGCAGTTCAGTTGCTGTAAGACAGGAGCAGGAGGGCCTGGCATGACAAAAACATTCTTCTTTTATGGCCCTGATTGATTTTGTCTCGAGGGAGCTAGTCTGGCCAGGCTGTTCTTATGACAAAAAGGGTTCTATGGGAGGGCTAAGGGAGAACAGTTGTTCTTCTGAATAAGAGAAAATCATTTAATTTGGGGGAAATTCAGAAGTAAATGAAAACTAAAGTGACTGGTAGTATTTAAAACCTGCCCCCAAATCCAGGGAACTTTTTGGTCTGTGACATTTTTACTATATCTACCCAGTAGATGGATTGCTGCTTTTTTTTAAAATTTTTTTTTATTTTTTTTTTTTTAGCAGCAATAAGGAAATAAAAATTATTGTAGAATGTTTTTAATTTTATCTTTTCTTTTTCTTCAGTCTATGTTTTTGGGACTCGCCCTTCTTGCAGCAGAATTTCATTAGGTTAGAAAAAAGGCAGTTCCTGTGATGTGCAGCCATGGCCAAAGATGATGTGTATTGTGTTGTTTATATGGGTTTGTGCTTTTAATCATCACAGGAAAACTCCCACTTATTTGCATAATATTTATGGAATCAGATATTAAATGTGTACGATAACAACAGAGTTCGAGACTCCTGGTTTCTACAGACGGATGGTTGTACAACTGCCCTGTTCCCAAACCCCCTCCTCTGATCTGTGTCGGTATTTTCCAAGTGTGTTCACCATTCTCAGCAGAGTATTATTGACTCTGGCATGTTTGTGTGCATGTATATGCACATACATGTGGATCTGTGTGCGTACAGGTATGCCCATGTGCACACGTAGTGTCTATTAAAAATATCCTTTTGAAAATTCAAGCAACACTGAATATTCTGAATATAGAACTAATCACTGTCCACTCTCGGTTCCATTACTCCTTTGGATGGTGTTCGCCTTGCAATAGGTAAAGACTTTGATAGGGCTTCTTTCCGAGAAGTGCTGTGGCTTCCAAACTGGGTACTCAGCACCATCAGCTTATTTCTCAGACCCATCTGAGCAGGGGATGAGCAGAAAAGAGTGCTCACGGCGATGGCAGATGGCAGCAGATCTTCTTCCTGCCCTGCTGCCGCTGACAGCCATGGCTCCCATGGGCCCCACTGGGACAGCGCTTCACACCCTTTCCAGCCTTTACGTTGCGTTCATAATTTGCATCCTTTGCAGTTATTTTATTTACATTCCCTAAACCCTTCTGCAGCGTGACAGAGCGGAGGGCGCTCAGCTGAAGGGGTAAGTCCTTTGGAGCAGCTCTGCTGGCAATACATTCATTCTGGCCTCAGCTTTTGTGGAAGCTGCTCTGCTCCAGAGTGTTACTATATTGGTATTGATCTGTGCTCTGTAGGTCCGTATTTGTCAAGCTTTCAAAGACGTATTATCAAAGATTTCTACATGAGAGAGTAATTAAAGGTCAACCTCATAAATAGTTATAACACCCAAGGCCAAAGGGGAGTTTTTACAGTCATTTGAAACTCATCAGAAGTTTAACCTGCCAGAGTTTAGTCCGAGGCGCCTTGTCTGCGGCACTGGCTGGTCCCGGCCAGGGGACAGAGTCGCACTTGCTTCTCTTCAGCGTCAGGCTCCTCACTGCTCTGTTTCTGTCAGCACTTTTATATATGGAATAAAAGAAAATTAAAGGATCGCAGGGTTTAGTGGATTAGTGTATGGCTAGAGAAAACGGGGAAAGATTTTACAAATTCGGTGTACCCTTCCCTTGTTAAACAAGACATTTAACGGTGTCAAAGCTTGGGGCACTCAGCTCGGTTAACTCCCTCCAGAAGGGTAAAGAGCTCTTTCAGTGCTATTCATCACCTTAAACGCTGTGCTCTTCACACTCAATTTCATGCCTTTGGATTATTTTACTTAAACCTGCTAGAGATTCTTGTTTGATTTGTTGGTTTGATTTTGTTTGTTTGTTGTTGGTTTGCATGGTTTCTTTGTTGCTGTTGCTTTTTTGTTTTGTTTTGGTTTTTTTTGTGGGTGTGGGTTTTGTGGTTGTTTCTTTAGTTGTTTGGCTGGTGGTTGTTTTGTGTGTGTTTGGTTTAGGGTTTTTTTATTGTTGGTTTGGTTTGGTTGGTTTTTGCAGTTCTAGGACTATTGTGAGCTTCCACACATTTCCATTCACTCCAACAGTAATATATCAAGAAGTTAATTGTTTTTATACCCGGATCTTTAAAGATTCACGATCAACTATCTCCTTTCCACAAAAGATCTAAAGTCTAATTATTTTATTATTTTATTTTATGCAGTTGCTGGTAAAATATTCAATTAACTTAAAGTACAAATGAAAATATGCCAGATATTGTCTACTGTGACCAGCCACCTAGACCAGGGCAAAACATTTCTAGAGCTCAGAGTCAAATAATGGGAACCATTTCTGATTCTCAGCGGCACTTGCCGAGGTGAGGGATGAAGACTCACAGCTTCCCTACCACGTTTTTTATATCAGTAAAATACACGGGCTTTTCTCAGAGCCCTTTTCAAATCCGCCGTGTGCATCTGCCACGGAGGCTTCTCCTCCAGGGAAAGGACTTCTTTCTTATTTAGACATCCCGCTCTTTGGAAGCATCGTCGGGGGAGGCAGCGACGTTCTGTCACAAGCGGGGAGTATGTTCGATAGGAAAGCGCTGCCTTGACGGGAGCGGGGGCAGCGAGCAGAGCCCGGCAGGGCGGGGGGCAGCCGTGCCCTGGCCACGCACGGCCTTCCACGCAGGAGCAGAGGGCTGATGCTCAGCTTCCCCTGGGCCACCTGATCCTAAGCGCTTGTGCCGGGCAAATTAGTGCGTGTGGCAATTAAAAACATCTCCGGCAGGAGACTCGTCCCGGTGATGGATGGGAAAGGGCGGTAAACTCTTATTTGGCAATAAACGTCCCTTCAGAATTAACAAAGCCGATCGGAATGTAGCCAGCGGGAACGTGAATTTATCTATGGAGGAGTTTCCTCCCCTCCTTCTGGGGGCTTATTGCCTGCACTAATGGGGTCCCGGGTCTTTTCCTGATAGATGCCTGAATGCGAGGCAGCAGATTTAAAGATAATCATGACAATGACTCTGATAATGGTCGGCTCTGTAGCCTAAAGCTGGCGATGGGGACTGTGAAAGCATCTTGGCCCAGGCGGGCACAGCACTTTCCTCCCTTCCTGCTGTGAGATTATCTCCACCCCTCAGGAGTTTAACCTGCTATGAGGGTCAACCCCCTTTGACCCGCTCCGTTCTGACACTAGAATTGACATGTAAAGGTATTTCAAAACATCCCTATTGACTTGGCTACAATGGCTCCTTTGCAGCACAATGGCCCCAATCCCGGAGTTTCTGGCTGGGCTGGGCTGCTCTGGGCAGCACCGATGGCTCCCAGCTGGGTAGGGCAGGATCTGGTGCAGGCTGGTCTCTTCCAAGCCTCTTTCTTGTTAACTTCTGACTGCCACCTTCTCCAAGGCCCCGTTACAGCTGCCAGGACAAGACTGCAAAAGAGGGAGGTGTTGGAGCTGTTTCCGTGGCCTTCTGTTACTCCGTGATTTCTCTGTTGAAAGAGGGTCTTCTAAGGCACTAAAGTGGGAGCAGGGCTGATGGACAGTGTCAGAAACTTGGGAGAGCTAGAATAGTTATATTTTAATGTCCCAGTGTGATATCAATTCACACTTTTTTTTTTGTCTTTAGATCTTCAGAGGCTTTTGCAAAGGTAGATGAGGATAGTGGATATTATTTAAAAAAAAAAAACACAAACCAAACCAAGAGCCACAGATTAGCTAAATTATTTTCCTTTCACTGCACAGATTGGTGCCAAAAGTAGAGCCCAAATCCATGTTAATCCTGAAAAAAAAAATCACTATACACAAGTGAGGCACAAACACGTACTTCCCACAGCCAGCCCTGCACCCTTCTCTCATGACGGCAAATTCTTCAAGGGAAGGAGCCTGGAAGGGCCATGTCAGCTCTGTAGGCTGCTTGGGACCAGCCTTTGCTTTATATGTTCTACAAGATGTTGCTTCTGTAGGTGGGAAAGAGCAATAAAGGAACATCATGGTGCAGGAGAGTTGTTCTAAGTCTCACTGTCATAAAGAGGTCAACGCATTTGTTACCACTGTTTACTCTTTCTCCATGGGCTCAGTCCAAAGCAAGGTCAGTTTCCTGCTTGAACGTTTCGGTGGGCTAGGCTCTGCCAGGTCCATGTCTTTGTCCTGCTGCCTGTGTCTTCTTAATCCCATTTGTTCAGCTTCTTTTGGCTTTCTGAAGGCAGGGCTTGCACTTACATGCCTGCTGGTGCCTTTGCTGGTTCACTGTGTATGTGCCTCTGTACCCATGAGCAGGAACCCATCTAACAGTCTGCTCAGTTAATAACTCTCCGTCCGCTGGAACTGGTCAGTGGAGGGCATCTATCCCCACTGCAGCTGGGGCTCTTGGGTGCCTAAATAACAGAAATATCCCAGGCAGGTTGCTTTTAGTTCCGTTTCTCCCCCTATTTAATTTAAGTTACTTGGCATAGGTTTTTAGGTATACTTGGAATTTCCTTCTTCTGCATTGATGAATTTCCTTTTGTGCAGACTTTCTCCTCGGAGATGAAGCCCTTTTGTTATTTTAAATAGTGAACAAATTGTCACAACTTTGTACCTACTTAAAATTTCAAGATTATAATTAGCACATATATGGGAAAAGGTCTAAGATGTACATGGTCTTTAGAAGACAATGTTTGAATTGCTTGGTTAAAACCCAGCTGTCTGCTACACCAAGGATGCTGCTTAGAAATTGCTCCTTTATTAGCCACATCTTTAAAAAAAAATCCTACCCTAATATTTATGTTGAAATACTTACGGCCTGTTACACCTCTTATTTCCCCAATACAACTCAGAAGCTACTCCCTCATATGCCATCAACACAGAAGGGCCTGGTGGAAAGGCCAGTAGGTGACCAACAGCTGATGTGACACCTTGTGTTTGTGTGCCAAGTGGTCTCGTATAGTTTGATATACGTGAATTCACAATACTGAAGATAATGTCAGCAGATTAATATTCACCAGTTTTGTATTGCTAATGAAGTAGGGAAAAAAAGGAAGTCTAATAAAACTGTGATACTTTTATAAGCTGTTGTGACACCGTTACTATAAATAGTGAGTCTGTAGTTACAAGACTGGAGGGATGTGTGTGTATATACATACAATTTGTATTATTTTTTTTAAATCCCTGTTTTGCTAGTGCTGGAGATCAAAGTCTCTTATGTTTTAGCCAGAGGTCAGCCTGCCATTCTGATCTTTGTTAATCTTCAACATTTTAACTGATCATTTCAGTTTCTGATTTATTTTTTTTATCAGTGAGACAAGAAAACTGTCTCCCTGTCCAATATTGGTCAGGACAGTGCAAGCTTCTTTTGGAGGAAAACACAACTTTGAGAGGTAAATCCTACCTCCATGACCAGACTTCCCAGTGTCTGTGAAGCTTGCTCTGGGAGGTTCTTGGATCAGCACAGAACAGAGAGACCAGCATCTCCATATCTGAAAAAATTTATTCTTCCTGTGCAAAAGTACCGTGCTCCAGGTACAGCACCTGAGATTTGTGGCTTCCTCCAGTCATGGAGGAACACATGGAGGACTAGGGAACAAGCTGAATCCTTCTGGGCTGTAGAGAGCCATCTGGTTTCCTACTGATATGGGAAATCGAAAAGAAAAGAAAAGAAAAGAAAAGAAAAGAAAAGAAAAGAAAAGAAAAGAAAAGAAAAGAAAAGAAAAGAAAA